>LS543854.1:203176-221970 GCA_900490775.1 Pristionchus maxplancki
ACGAGTCATCAAACGTCCTATCGGGAACCAGGAGAACGGAACTTTTTCTCCAGTCGTTGCGACTGTGACAAGGAAAGATGACCAATCTTCTGACTCGAGACCCCTCGAAATGACTACCTTGAAATCAGAAGAACGACCTTCTGACACCCCATCTTGATCAGCGCCCAGAAAGCGACACTGATAAATATTGTATTGTATTCCCTCCTCAGACTCTGCGTCCATTCTCGTCGCGGTGACTTCCTCCGATCTTACGAGCAGGCCCCATCTACCGAGGAATTCACTGTGCCAGCGGTGGAGTTCGTGCTAGCACAGATGAGTGAG
Organism: Pristionchus maxplancki; assembly: GCA_900490775.1. Lineage (NCBI taxonomy): Eukaryota > Metazoa > Nematoda > Chromadorea > Rhabditida > Neodiplogasteridae > Pristionchus > Pristionchus maxplancki. The sequence goes on from LS543854.1 coordinate 203,498, forward strand.
CTGTTTCTAGCATTCTTCGAGTCAAATCACGCTCCTTAGATTTACTATCGCACAATTTGATTCCGATGTCATTCTGGCCTCCTCGTATTCATGAAAAAATTTTCAGATCCCACCGTCAAGCACCCACTCGTGGTCATGATCGGTGACGATCTCTACTGGCAGACTGTGACGGCGAATGAGATCAAGGGGTGAGAGGAATTGGAATCAGAGAGAGAGAGAGAGATCAAAGATCAATCTGAATCTCAACCTATAATAATTATAATCCAAAAGAATCCATACAGCAATCGACCCCACACAACATTCAGAGTAGATAGTGTTCCTATGAAACGTATTCGAACATATCTGAAACCCTGTTCTGCAAAGATGACCATTCATTCATTGTCAGTGCCGAAGTGGTCGTCCTTCCCCGCTCTCCTCGCACCTCATCCGCATCCGTCGATTGGCAGTTCTCCGAGATTTATTGCGATACCGTACTGCTCACTGGTAGGTCACCGGAGAGATCAAAGATCAAGATCCCATTTCAGCTCCAGCCTCGACCTTCGGTTGGTGGTTGGCCTACGTGTCCAAGGGGCAGAAGGTGAATTATTTAATGTTCGAGTTGATCTTTGATCTTTCTTCAATCCTCTTTTTTCAGGTCTACTACAGTTCCGTCTATGCGAAGGGCGATCGATTCGGCGACCATCTTGACCCGAATGAATTTTTCCCCCATGACTGGACCTCACTCGAGCTCGACAAGGACAGGAAGATAACGATGAAACCTCGATTATTCAATTGATTCTAGCGTATTTATTTGTTAATTTTGAAAGTATCTCGCAAACGGGTACAACTATCATTGTGATTCAATACGAAAATTATTACGGATAAAATAAAACATATCGTTACTTATTCACATGTTCAACAGTCGACCGCCCTTCTCAAGTTGGGGATAGTCCATCTGAATGAGAGTAAATACGTTTAAAAAAAAGTTAAGGTCAAACCTGTCTGAACTCGAAGAAAAATCGTTGATCTTCATTCCTTTGCAATGGAACAAACGGAATAACTGGCAATAAGGCTACTGACTCGATATCTTCTTCACTAGAGGAAGAGCCTGGCCGTAGTATTTATCTCTATCAAAGCAAATGGAGCAAACATCAATTTTCAACGACTTACCATCACTCGAAGCACAGGCTTGAGTGATGAGGAACATCAGCGCCAAGAATATCACAGTTCGCATCATTGAAGAACCAGAAAAGGAAGTGATCTTCTCCTCAGTTTGTGTTCTTTATTGACGACAAAGAGTAAACGCCGTTTGGCGCCAATAAAGAATTCACGAGAAAGGCGCTGAACTAGGGATGGCTTGGCAAGAAATCGTCTCTTCATTCCGCGCACTCTCTCACCGGTCAGAGACGCGAGAGAGCGTGCGGAATGAAGAGAGTTATTCCTTGCCAAGCCATCTCTAGTTGAACGATGCCTTCTAACGATCGACGGTGAATCATTGCAGAAATAGTACAGGAATCGCAGAGAGTTGCTCTAGATCGGACTTGTACCTGATCTTCCAGGAGCCCATAGGCCATCGCGGCTTACAACCTCACGACAGTGTCTGAGGTGGGTATAAAAAGAGGGCAAAGTGAGCAAGAAAGTACCACTTTTCGACTTTTTCTTCTCTCACACAAGTGTCAAATAGACTCTTTCAGTCAATGTTCGCTCGTCTCACCGTCCTCTTCTTCATCTTCAGCCTAACGGCAGCCTGCGGAAGTTCGGGAGGAGGAGGAGAGTCGGGAGGGTCGGGAGGGGGATCTTCTGGAGGGTCTTCAGGAGGAGGCTCCGGAGGATCCAGCTCGAGAAAGTGAGTAAATTCACACTTTCGAAAATGTCAACTGATTCCAGGAGACGTTCCCTCTCCGATGACGTCATCTCCGTCATCGTCTCATCCAAGCCTTTCTCGCCACTGACTCACAAACAGGATATGGATAAAGTGGAGAAGGAGGTCAAATTTTTACCCGTCTGTAATGAAAGCTCTATTATCGATCCCTAATAACTAAAAACGTGCAGATTCACGAATTCTCCTCCTCTTCCGGTCTCAGTTTCAACACTCTGAACGCAATCGATAGAGAAGCCGAGAACGCTCAAGGAAAGTGAGTCATTTTGAGCTTGTACGGGTCCAGAAAAGACTAATCGCAATCAGATTCGGCGTTCGTTTCCGTGTGGTGGGCGAGGTCGAACACTGCCAGAGAGTCACCCAATTCGTTCAAGCGGCCGTGAATGAGATCAAGGATGTCAGTAATTAATTAATTAATTATTCTAATTGGAAATTAAATCTCAGGTCTCCCACGGTTTCGTCAAGTGCGGAGCCTTCGACACTATTCGTCTGTCCAAGGCGTGATCTACCCTTCCAACTCGCTTCCAATATCAACCAATTACCTCCACAGTGTTTACTCTATGATAAAGACTGCATCTATTCAGTTTTTCCAATGAAAATAAATAGACTTGACAACGATAAAACAATCAATCAATCACAATTTCGCCCGTTCCTCCATTCTCTGCATGTATCCCTCTTGCACTACAGTTAGAACACACTTCCGATCCTCGTTGAAGACCCGAGATTCGAGTCTGACTCTTCCGAAGGAGATAACCTCGCACTCGACCACGGTCGGATACCAACCGAGGGGCTGAAACAGAACAAGATCAAAATTGAAATTCCAGTTCAACTTGCATCAAGCTCCGCCTCGTGAATCCACACTGAATGATGCAGAGAAGCGCCCGATTTAATCTGAATTGAAGGTAGAGATCAAAGACCAAACCAATACCTTGAAATCTTACCTTGATTTTCGATTTTTGATAAATTTCCATTGCCTCTAGGAGAATCAAGAAATCAGAAATGAATAATGCCACTACAAGCCCATCAACGGCATTCAGACTGTCTGAATTGAACTTCGAGAAGACAATGATATTATTCGGAACCTTTAAACTCGGGTTTGAACCTCAGCCACAGCGCTAATCGATTAACATCGCTGAAAGGAAAATACGGCGATTCAACTGGTTTTATTTCCAGTGGCAGTTTGTTGAATTCCTGAACGTGAAGAGTGAGTTGGAAAACATTCAGAAGACCTACCTCAGTCATTTTCCTTATCTGTCCGCTCATCGATTGCACCAATTCTACAGTATTCGGATAGTCGCAGTGAGACCCGTATTCGGGACTGACGAATGAGGAGGAGTCGAGGAAGTCAGGAGAGAGGACGAACTGAAGAGCAACCAGCATCTTCATAGGGCAAAATCCAAGGACAAACTCTGAGATGGGCCGTTCCAACATGCTTCTCGTTTTGATAGATAAATATAGAAGCCATGTCTACATCCTCGAATCTATTGACTTCGAATTCAATCGGGTCGTTTATTTTAACTGAAGAACTCGATCACGATTTAGAAAAAAATTACAGAATATGATTTCAAAATGTGAATGGCGTACCTGGAGCAATGAATTTATAGTTGATTGTGTGCGGAATTAAACTGGGATTGACAGCGATAAATGCACTGACAGCCTGAAGCAATTTAAATATTATTTTTCTACAATTTCAAGTGTACCTGGGAAACTAGGAGTCCTCCGAACGTTTTATCTGGATCTAACGTCCCCACGCAGTAAGGTGGTTCTGATCTGAACAGAAGTGGTAAATTGATTGAAAAAACGGCACTTACCTCAGCCTCGACTCGCCCACTCGAATCAGATTAAAGTAATTCGAAATCGTCGAGGGTGCGGTGATCATCAACATTTCCGATTCTCAGGAATAGGCGATAGACAGATAACATTTTCATCTTGAGATTCTCCAGAGCACACTAGAGTTGAGTACAAAACAACGAGCGTGCCAGAAACAGTGATTGTGCGTTCTCTGACACTGCACCAAAGGTAATGGTATCACATCGGAGGAATGCGACAGAACGATATTCCTCAGTCTCTCACTCGTTCTACACTGATTACAATCACACTGCGACTGATTGCGATTGCAAGGATTGACAATTTGCACCCAACGTAAATTCCAGGAGTTCATCACATCGTGTTGCGTTGCGATAGTGAACTTGCTGGCTTTTATTCTATGCTTCATTTGCCTAAAACTATGCTAATTAATTAATTGTTCAGATTCTGCAAATGTACGTGGTGTGGAAGGTACAAGTGATAGTCTTTATCAATCATAGTTCACCCAATCCTCTCTACGGGGTTTCCATCCGATGGCATTCAGATTACGCGTCAAGACCAGGGCGTCCGGATCGCCACCATGTCGTATTCAACACATAATTCAGGCAATTTCTTCCTCAGAAAATCTTGCCAGAATTCGATGGGAAGACCGAGGAAGGGAGGGCGGTGGGCGATTGGTACAACCACACAACATGTCATTCGGAACATGGGCATTCTTGCTTCGAGCTCAGCAATGAAGGAAACTGTGAATAATCGAAGATTAATTGTAAGCTAAATCAATGTGTCTTTGATTCGTAAGTTTGTTTTTCGAAAATGTAAGGTTCAAGCTTTTGATAGAGTATGTCTTTATTACATCCAGAATGTCCGAACTGAAATTAATTTTGTATGACACGGATTTAAATATGAGTACCTCATTTCATCTCCGAGAGTTTCGCACTTGATCCAAAGCATGTCGATTGCTGTTAAATTGCTCGAAAGTAGTCGGGACTTGCTCAAATTCTTGACGAAATTGGTGCAGATCAGGGTAGCTCGCAATACACGTCCTTGCAGCATCTCAAATTGTTCAATTATTGACTTGAAAGAGAGTTCACTAACCACAGATATATTCTCAGTTGCCTGAGTGTATGTTGCTTTGTGGAAAATCTATGTTTCCTGAACCATACACTTTTTTTTCAGAGACCACCTTCTTCACTTTGTATCTGCCTCGCGACATGGTACTTTCAGGGTAGTTATGCTCGATTAATCCTCCGATTATTTCTCTAATTGGATGCAACACATAGTGCAATCTCGGCAATTTGCACTGCAGTCTCAAATTGTGTCCCTAAATTGGAAAGTGGGAGTGAGGTATTTTTCGAGAAGCCAAGCTTACAGTGTCCCTGATTTCAATGGATTGAATAGCGGGGAGATTCGCTGCGCTCTCGAGGAAAGTGTTGACGGTTGATGCAAAGTAACGACAGGTCTGCAAAATACAAATTGGTTTACTGTATAATAAAACCTACCAAACCTTGCGAAAGGCGTCGAGATCCTTGCAGACTCTCTCGATCACTCGATGGGGTCCGAAAAGGACCTCGGGACTATCTCTGAGATAGCTGCAGATGACCAGCAGAGGGGGCAGGGGGAGATCATCGAGTTTGAGTTGATCAGTCGGCTCTGCCACAGATTGGTCAACGACTCCATCATCCTGCATTGAGGTAAGAATCGAATTCACCAACTGACATCGCCGTTTCCGTCTCCCGAACCGACGCTGACAAACGAGAGAAGAAGCATCACGAGTAGGGTTGGTGAAATCGAGCCGAGACAGTCGAGATCCCGACTCTCAGGCTCGACTCGAGACAAAAAGTCGAGACGCCCGAGAAATGAGAAAACCCGGTCGGGCGGCCCGGGTGCGAGACTCAACGCTCGAGACGTGACTCGAGACACGGGCGGCTCGAGTCTCGGCCCGTCCCGACTGTCCCGACTTTGTCCCGACTTTCCCCTCTCGCCGATCGCACGTTGGCGAGCTCGGCGGAATGAGTGGTTGTGTTTTTGCATCAGTGCCCGTTCAACGCGAGTTCGAACCCCGGACACCGCAGACTATCTTTTGCTCACTTTTAAACTTCTCCTACGGTGTTTCAAACATGAAATAAATTTGGGCAAATGAGCAAAAGCTGGTCTGTGGGGACCGGGGTTCGAACTCGCGTCGATCGGGCACTGATGCAAAAACACAACCACTATACTATCCCCTCAATCCGCCGAGCTAGCCAACGTGCGATCGGCGAGAGGGGAAAGTCGGGACAGTCGGGACGGGCCGAGACTCGAGCCGCCCGTCACAGCAAGTCAGGCGAGGGAAAAAGGTTCATTTGCGTGGCGGGCACATTTTCAACTCTAATCCGCCCTCTCATTGTACCGCCTATCGGGTCGCCGAGTCGGTTGGTAGAGAATGGGCTGAATTTCGCTCATTCTTCCCCTCATCGCGAATTCGGGTGGTCGGTCTCTCTCAAAAAAACCCAGTCTCTCTTCTCGCTCGACTCAAGTGAAACATATTTGATCGACTGATCAATCGCTAAGATTCAAAAATGACTTCAATACTGCGAGGAACATATCTGAAATCTGCTAATATTTGCTCAAAACGACCGATTTTCCCACTCTGAGCCTATCTCCTCTTCGGGGAATGGTGCTAAAAATATGGCGTTTGCGCAGAGCGCTCCCCAAACCCTTTCCACACATGGTGACGGTCCGAGCATGTTCTATTTTGATCCCATTCAGTAGTAATAGGTATGGATGCATGAGAAAATAGCAAAAAAGTGCAAAAAATGGCTGTTTTTGGTACTCTCGACCTATCTCCTCAGCGGAGGATAAAGATATTGACACGGCTCCTGTGCAGAGCGTTCCCTAAACCCTTTCCGCACACGGTGACGGTCCGAGCATGCTAAATTTTTATCTCATTCAGTAGCTGAATGCATGGACGTTCGAAAAACCTTGCCAAAAACCTCATTTCACACCGCTTTTCACTCTCGCTCGGCGCGGAATTACTCGGCGGCGCTCCGCCACGCAAATGAGGGTTTTCCCCTCTTTGACTTGCTGTGCCCGTGTCTCGACTAGAGAAGGGAAAGGAAGAGTGAAAGGAAGACTCGCCGCTTCGCGCGGCGAGGAATGAGAGGGAAAGGAAGAGGAGAGGGAGGGATTAACTCTTGTGCAAGAGTTTGCACTCTTGCGCAAGAGTGAGTTGAGAAAACGGGTCTTTGCAGCTAGACTGTCATCGTGAAGTGCTTTCCAACTTATTAAAATTGTGTTTTCAATGAGTTCTGGTTTCGCTCAGTTTTTTTGGCTTTTGGAGTTCGAGAAACCGGATTGGACTGATTGCTGGATGGTTGTTTCACTCAATAATAAACACAAAAGTTGGAGGGCCGACCCTGCTATTTGAAATAGTGCCCTAGACGAAAAATATCATCAAAACTTCATCGATAAAGGAGTACGCAAAGATCGTTTCTCATGAAAGACGATTTCTCCGTGGAGGGGACGCTTAGTGATCCACATGAAAAAGATGCATCTTGGTGAGCTCTACAAACTTTACCTTGAGTGCTAAGCGTTTCCTCCACTGAGGAATTAGCCTCATTCAAAAATGCATCGCAAATGGGCCTAGCTCGATTATTTTTATTGCTTTCATGTTCTGTCTTGCACCATCGGAAAGAGCAGTCTTAGATCTACAACTTTTGTCTTTGCATCTATGCGCTAAAACCAACGAGAAATGCACCCTCTATCATCTCGACTCGCGTCTCGAGCGTTCACTCTCGCACCCGGGCCGCCCGACCGGACCTCGAGACAAATCGAGACTTCTAGAGGGAGTTGAAAGTCGAGATCCCGAATACCGAACTAACCCGATTTCACCAACCCTAATCACGAGCCAATTGAATCTGGCCGATGACCTACCATCGATCGATCGATCGATTTCCGTCTGGCATTGCCTGAGACGGAGGAGAGTACGGTAAGTAAGGGAGCATCGACCGCACTGCCAAATGGAGAGACGACCGGAGAGTGCAGATAAAAAGAGTGAAAATGAAGTGGAAAATTGAGCAAACAGCAATTGCCAAATTTAAATATTTTTATTGTCTACATTTTGTGAATATCGGATGAGAAATTCGGAATAATAGGATTGAAACGTATTATAATTTCCCATCATTGCAGAACAGTCTTCCGTGTTCTCGAACAGCCAATCGATTTGGCTCCCGAAGCGAGAAAGATTCAAGTAACTTCTTCATTCAACTTGCAGTTTTCAATATCATTGTTTTTTACTATCGCAAAGATTCTTTATCCAGGCAAGGTTTTGATTCCCGTTTCTTCTCTCGATTCGTCTCACAGAATTTCCGAATCGTACGCGGTGTAATCTGTATTTAGAAAATTCGAGGGGTGAATAAAACCAGAAAACTGACTGATCTTCTTGAAAACGTCGGTGAATCTCTCGAGCTCGAACGAGTCCAGATCACTGTAGAGAAGTTCTTTTCAACATTGTGGTGCTTTTTCGAGAGTGTGATTTTCGAAACGTCGTCCGACTCACTCGCACTCGGCGTGCTGCGAGCGCTGCACGACGTCGTGCTTGAGGCCGTCGCACTGCTGCAGATTGAGACAGATGCAGTCGGGCTGCAGATCTCGTATGGATTGATACCGTACTCTGCCCTGATTGACTACCGTACCTAGCGTAACCCCTATCTATTCCACGGATGTCCTTTTGCAGTTAGCACTGTCTCAATGGTAAGATCATGCTGAATACAGCCTCGTGTTCGATAGACAAATGAGCGACGATTTAGAATCTCAAGATGACGTTGATGTCGCAGAATCTCACTCACCGCAGTCGGACAGCCCCAGTGCAGTTTGTTCTTCCTCGTCCCCTCGATTTTGAGCATACTGCTGCAAATGGGACGATATTGACGACAGGTTCCGCCCACTTCTACCGTAATCACTACCGTACTCTACAGTATCCTTACTCTCTGCACTTCTTGGTGGAGTCCCACAGTATCTTGAAGATATCTCCCTTCCTGATCATATTCGTGAAGTCACTGCAGGTCGCCTCCCGCCCGCCCACGTGATGGAAGCAGTACACCGGAAGAGGGAGGGGTACGGTAAGGGAGGGGAACGGTAGGGCAGGGATACGGTAGGGAAAAGGTACGGTAGTCAATCAGGGCCGACTACGGTATCAATCCTGCTCAGGTTACTGTAATCACTGAAATACCTCAAGTCCCATCATGATGTCTTTCGACAGCGTCTGAGAGTCTCCCCATGTCTCGACCTCCTGGATGATATAGGCCACCATCTGAAGAGAATCTCTTATTTGCATTTCAGGCATCCTGATTCAGAGTCGGTTACTGTAATAAAGGCTACAGTAATCTGCGTTACGGTGTGGAAGCGATTATCGATTAATAAGTACTAGATCACGTACCTCAATGCAGGCCTCGCACTTATTCGGGTAGGTTCGATCGCTGGAAACGGGCGAGAAGAGAAGAAGGGAGGAGAGAAAGAAGAGGAGGAGCATCGAACCGCTCGAGAGAAGTAATGAGGGAGGAAATGGAGAAATAGAATGAAATCACGTCCATTCATCAAGTTTGTACGCAAATCAATAAAGTAAAAGTTATTTATTTTGAACTATGAGGTTACAAGGAAGAACGCATTCAGTATTCAAAGACTCCTCTGTCCAGCATAAGGATCCTCAATCTGCAATGAACGATACGATTCAAGTCAAGGAAATCTGAAAACCTGTCTAATTCCATTTGGCGAACGAATGAACTTTCCACGACTGACGAAGCCGTTTTCCAGTGACGCAACATTCCGTTCCAAGACAAGACTTTGTGTTCCTCCATCAGGGTTTCTTGCTTGAACAATGGGAAAGCTGATTATTAGAACGAGTAAGAAGCGGAGCATTCTGGAAAGATAAAGAAAATGCAACGAAAAGGTGCAGAAAAGCACTACGACGGCGCTAAGATGATTCATCTCTGGAGCATCGAGTTTGCCTCGTCCCATCATCTTGATTGGCGCCCATAAAAATCCGAAGGAACGATCAGAACGGCGTGATCTTCTGGATCGATTGTTAGTCTTTCTTAGGAGAGAGAACGAGGGGGACGAAGAGGGCTGAGCTGATCGTTAGATCGACAGTAACGACTGGCAAACTACTCACAAAGACTTGGCTTGACTATAAAAGCGGAGCAAAGTCAGGGGAGAGGCATCAGCTCAGCAGCTTCTCTTGTATTCTCTCTCATTTTCAGTCTCATGTTCCATATTTCAGCCCCTCAAAATGTTCGCTCGTCTCACTCTTCTCTTCTTCTTCATTGCTCTCACGGCTGCTTGTGGTAGTGGAGGATCGGGAGGAGGAGGAGGAGACAAGAAGGATGAGAAGAAAGATGAGAAGAAGGATGAGAAGACTAGAAAGTGGGGTCTCGCCTCAATTTCTCACTAATTTTTTAGCGGTATTTTGAAAAAGAGTAGGTGAGAATCACTGTAATTCCAGGAGACGTTCCCTCTCCGATGACGTCATCTCCGTTATCGTCTCATCGAAGCACTTCTCGCCTCTGACTCACAAACAAGACATGGACAAGGTCGAGAAGGAGGTACAATTCACAGTTCTTGTAATCCATTTAAATAAATTCTCCTTCTCAAATACTGTGACACAATGAACAGTTTCTCACGCATTTTCCGCACTCCTTTCAAATCTTCTACCTCTAGATTCACGCCTTCTCTTCATCTTCCGGCCTGAGCTTCAACACTCTCAATGCAATCGACAAAGAGGCCGAGAATGTACAGGGAAGGTAAGTTAATCTACTCAACCTCGGTTTTCTGGTGGAATTCATAATATTCTACCACGAAATTCAGATTCGGCGTTCGTTTCCGTGTGGTGGGCGAGGTTGAACACTGCCAGAGAGTCACTCAATTCGTTCAAGCGGCCGTGAATGAGATCAAGGATGTCAGTCTCGAATTAATTAATTACTCTAATTAAACATTAATCTCAGGTCTCTCACGGCTTCGTCAAGTGCGGTGCCTTCGACTCGATTCGTCTCTCCAAGATGTGATCGATTCCGATTATCTCAACGCAGAACTTCCACATAGTTTTCCAATCACCCATGCATAATTCGTTCGTCAGTGATGAAGGATATATGAACAATCAAATATTAATGTATCTTGAAATTCCCAGTGATCTCTTGATCACCCAATCGGCTTCTGATCTTGATCTTACGACCACCCCCTCTCATCTCACAGGGAAATAAGTCTACGATTTTAGACTTATCTGTAGACTTATAAAGTCTTCCCAGCCGAACCGTGATTTCAAAGTCTAATTTTTAGACTTTATAAGTCTAACTCTTAGATTGAGGCAAAACAGTGTAGAGTAGGGCGGGGATCGAACCCACGATCATGGAGCGTGTGATGAGTGCTCTAACCACTTAGCTATAGCTCAATTGGTACTTGTTCTCGGATCCCGCTCTATGATCTCTATCGTAGCAGGGATTAGAGTAGACTTCATAAGTCTAAAAGTTTGACTTATGAAGTCTACTCACTTTAGACTTATGAAGTCGTAGACTTATTTCCCTGTGAGATCGATCTCTCGATCGGTCGCATACCCTCTGGCTGAGCTGCGCCGTAAAGGTTGCGCTTCCGAGCTGCATGTCTAGACAGATTACGACTGGAAGGGGGCGGGGTTACGACCGATCTGGGGTATAAATAGGGTCTGCTCTCTCAGTTACTAATCATTCTTACACCTACTCCTCCACCATGTCCTACCCCTGGTCCGAGATGATGGATCTCATCAAGAAGGATAACGAACGGAACCCTTCGCACTGTGCCATGCCCAAGACTGAGCACCTTTTTCGTGAGTTTCCTACCGTTCTTCTATTGTTCATTTCGAAAGTGTTGATCAATCCTTTCCTCTCAGATCCCTCTCCTGATGCTCCAGTCGCTCACTGCTCGCCCTTCAACACTCAATGGCTCGTCAATTCCACTCCTGCAGCTCCAGTGGTTGCTGTCCCAGCACCTCAAGCAAGTCGCAAGCGCAAAGCCTGTACCATCGATGAGGAGGAGCACGCTACCAAGTACAAGAATGCAAATAACCGAACGGTAAGTAGCTCTTATTCTCGCATCCTTCCAGCCCTTTTTTACCAAAAAGACGTCATTGAAACCAAAAAATTACTTCAGAATGATCTTATTCTAGGGTCACCGTAGATCATTATGATTAATTCTGTAATCAATGAATAAAATTGCAGGACCTGGTCCGCCCTCTGGAAGACTACGGTCCATTCGATCCGACTCTCCCTCTTCCTGAGAAGCCTGACCTCGCCAAGGGAAAGAATCGGAAGAAATACTTCTGGTTCTTCCTTCTCGAGCTCCTCGTTGATCCTTCGAAGAAAGAAGTCGTTGCGTGGACGGGACGAGGAAGGGAATACCAGTCAGTTTCCTCATTTTCAACTCATATTTTGGCCACTTTATTGTTACTCATTCACTCATTTCAGTATCAGGGATGAGCTCCAATTCAGAGTCCTCTGGACCAGGACACAGAATCAGATCGAATTGGTAAGTGATCTACCAATCGATAGTTACCGTAATCTAATCGTGTTCGATTGCAGATCAATTTCGATAGCGTCAGACGGACGATTCGCTCCTACTATAAGAGTCGCGTCATGAGACCTACCGATGTCGTCAACAATCGATTCGCATTCCAGACTGAGGTACGGTAGAATACGGTAGATGGGAGGAATCGATTATGATTATTCTCTTTCAGCCTTCAATCCACGTTGGAATGACGCGCGAGCAGCTGACGGCCTACATCGCTGCCCATCATGTTGTGAGTTATCGAACTTTCAGATTAGGGTTGTAAGAATCTGCCTCTTCATTTCACGTGCTCTCTCGTTTCTCGGTCCGGTGATAGAGCACGCGGAATAAGGAAGGGGATTCTTCATTTTGACAACCTGATCTTCCAGCTTCCGAAATCTCCGATCTTATCGTTTTCTGTTCAGATCCCTCCTCCCCCTCTATCGAAATCCGAAAAGAAGGTAGCTGCAGCAGCGAAAACCTGCCCTTCGCCCGTCCCTTCGACTGACAGTTTCTTCGATTTCTCAGCCCAACCGTCCGCAGCTTCTACTTACCCCATCACTCCTGTTCCTCCTCAGAGTTATATGCCCTATACTATCGAGTACCCCACCATTCCTAATAATGTTTCTCAGATTAATAATCTCTTTCCTTACCATTACTCCACCTCTCCTCTCCCCACAACTGCTTCTTTCTTCCCTTATCCCTCTACCTTTGCATACCCCATGACCCCGCCTCCTACTGCCCCTCCTCAAATGTCCAATCCCTCTTCTTTCGATTATTCCATCCCTCCTCCTACTGCATCTCCTCAACAATCTCCTCAACAATCTTCCCAGCCTCTTTTCATTTCCCCTCTCGATGGCTTCGATTCATGCAATGAATCCGCTCTGAATGCCATTCTCTCCACCATTGATCAGACCCAACCCCTTCCCAATCTCCAGATCAACGACCCTGATTTTCCCTTCCCCGATTTGTACTGTACTCCCCCTCCGACGCCTAAGTTATCCCCTGAATTAATTTCCGAAATGGACGCATATTTCGGAGATTGCTTTAACTAGATACTCACTGAATTACTATTGCTCATTGTATTACGGTTATGTCATTCTGAATGTCAGTTATTACTGCAGCTGTGTTATTCTGATTGTGATCAAACGAGTACTAATAAATAACATTGACTATTTTTATGTGGAATTTTGTACAAGTCGCATTCTTTAGCATCGTGTACCTATCTACTTCACATGTTGTCCGGTACTTTCCCGGACAAATGAATGCAATGAGTGATTTCACTGATTCCATAAATAAATATATTTTTGCAGGGTTAGTGGTCGGAGATCGGTCGTGTCCCTTTGATCTTACTCTTCATGGGGGTTACGACTCAATGGGGGTTACGACTCTCACTAATCAGTCTTACACCTTCTCCTCCACCATGTCGTACCCCTGGTCCGAGATGATGGATCTCATCAAGAAGGATAACGAGCGGAACCCCGCGCCCTGTGCCATGCCCACTCACAAGACTGAGCAGCCCTGTGAGTTCGCACCCTTTCTCTACTTCATTTCGATATTATCGCACTCTCTCATTACATAGTGGTCTCTCGTCGGTCAGAGATAGTTACTCCTTCATTTCTTCTCTTGTAATCAAACCTTTCCTTTCAGATGCCTCTCCCGCTGCTCCAGTCGACCACTACTCTCCCATCCACACTCAACGGGTCGTCCAGCCCACTTCTCCAGTGGTTGCTGCCCCTGCCGTTCGTGCGAGTCGCAAGCGTGCGGCCTGTACCACTCAAGAGGAGTTCGAGCCCAAGTACAAGAATGCGAATAACCGAACGGTAAGTAGCTTAATTTTCACATCCTGATCCTTCCAGCCCTTTTATTCTTACCCAGATGATCTTTGTAGACTGTAGCTCATTCTAGGGACACCGTAGATTATTAGTTTCCTAATCAATGAAGACAATTGCAGGACATGGTCCGCCCACAGGAAGACTACGGTCCATTCGACCCGACTCTCCCTCTTCCTGAGAAGCCTGACCTCCCCAAAGGAAAGAACCAGAAGAAATTCTTCTGGTTCTTCCTTCTCGAGCTCCTCGTTGATCCTTCGAAGAAAGAAGTCGTTGCATGGACAGGACAAGGGAGGGAATACTAGTGAGTTTTCTCTTTTTCAACTAGACTTTGGAAAGTAACTACGTAAGATGCTTCATAATAGTGAAATCACTGATCTTCCCCCTCACTCGTCGTTTTCTAACGTGAATAGCGCAGTTCATTTCGATGTTGATTAGTTGCCTTTAAAAGCCTTTTTTGAACTGAAATTTTATTCATTTTATGGTAATTCACGCATTCATTTCAGTATCAGGGATGAGCTCGCCTTCCGAACCCTCTGGACCAGGACACAGAATCAGATCGAATTGGTAAGTGATCTACCAATCGATAGTTACCGTAATCCAACCCCTTTAAGATCAAATACGACAGCATCACACGCACGATTCGCGCCTACTATAAGGGTCGCGTCATGAGACCTACCGTTGCCGTCAACACTCAATACGCATTCGCGACTGAGGTACCACAGCATTCTGCCCCTACAGAAAAGGGGGGATCACTTTACATATCGAACTGCAAATTCGAGCTTAATAGGTTGATGAAACATATCGCAATTCTCATTCTGAACAAGGGGATTAATTTTTGAATTTTCCAGCGTTGCCGTATTCGCGATATGTTTCAGAGATATCTCAAATTGCGAAAGCGTTTTGCAGTTCGATTATGGTAACGCGGGAAAATTCAAAAATTAACCCCCTTGTTCACCCTTATCTGGAGAGAACAAAGAGGGTCAGAACGCTGTGGTACGGTAGAATACGGTAGATGGGAGGAATGGATTGTCATTGTTTTCTTTCAGCCTTCAATCCACGTTGGAATGACGCGCGAGCAACTCACGGCCTACATCGCTGCCCATCATGTTGTGAGTTTTCGAATTTCTATGACCCTCCAGCTTCCGAAATCTCTGATCTAATCGTTTTCTCTTCAGATCCCTCCTCCCCCTCTATCGAAATCCGAAAAGAAGGTAGCTGCAGCAGCGAAAACCTGCCCTTCACCCGTCCCTTCAACTGCGAGTTTCTTCGATTTCTCAGCCCAACCGTCCGCAGGTCCTTCTTACTCCAACACTCCTCCTCCCATTGCTCCTCATCAGTTTTGTGTTCCCTCCTCTCTCGATTACCCCCTCACTCCTGCCCCTACTGCATCTCCTCAACACTTTACCTTCGATTTCCCCATTAATAATGCTTGCCAGATTAATAATGCCACTCCATTACATTACTCCACCACTCTCTTTCCCACAGTAGCCCTCCAGTTCCCCTCTCCTTTCGTTCACCCCATGACCCCGTCTCTTACTGTTGATCCTAAGATGCTCCCCCGACCCCTTCCCAATCTCCAGATCAACAACTCTGATTTTCCCTTCCCTGATTCGTACTCGAATCCCCCTACGATATTTCGGAAATTGCTTTAACTAGATACTAACTCAATTCCTATTGCTCATTGTATTACGGTTATACCATCCCGATTGTCAGTTATTACTGCAGCTCTTGTTACTAATGCCGCTCGTGTTTTATTCTAATTGTGATCAAACGAGTGTACTAATAATAAATAACACTGCGACTATTTTATTGTTATTTTTGCATGAGTCCATTCAGTTACAAATAGCTAGACAGAAAAGAGGAGGGAACAAGAATTACTCGATGAACAGGTCACATGGACTTTTAATTTTGCAGTACAAATTATAATTCAAAAGCAATGTCAATTGGAGACAACGCTTTCTTGTGCATGGCGTCTATTCAATCCAAACGCAATATCATCTTCTCTGTGCTAAAAGAAAGAAGAGACGCTTTGTGCTCCCATGGGTCTAGTTGATTTTTCATCTCTAATATCAACAGTCTCTTGATTTATTCAATGTCCTAGTTTATTCAATGTCCATTCACAACTTTATCGACCTTTTTTTGCCTCATCGTTATGGTTCGATTTCAGATGGTTTCCCTTGAGAGATCCATGCAGAATCTATCAATAAGAAAAGAGGCTTGTTTCTCATAACTATTTGTTCTCTAATTTAGATTTCAGGATTACTTTTCGAATCTTCCTTATGACTGCATAAGAGAAATATGTAAGAGTCTGGACCAGTGAGTTTGAAAGTACCGCTGTATGCATGAAAGTCTTCTAATTAAGCGATCAACTTGATTCCTTGTCAACAGTCAGTCAGAAAATATACATTCTCACTAAGAATTGTCGATCTGTTGCAAACAAAGCTGAAGCACGCAAACTTGAGCTGTCCTATGAAGGCTATGTAAGCTAAACATTTTCATTTATCTATTGTAAGAATCATCGCAGAAAAGCTCTGCGGGAGCTCTATGTGTTGATTTCGTACGGAAGCGACCCTATTTCTCAAGAAGAATGAGTCAAGACGAGAATGGAATTACCAGAATAATGGAGTACGTTGGATGCGTGCCCAAAAACGTAGAGGTAGAATTAGAATTAGATTTCATATAAAAATCGCATCAATTTTGTTCATCAGCATCTCTATTGGAAACCGTACACTTCAACTTCTACTTCGCTTACTTTGATAATTCAACAAGCTGCATTTATGATGCGCAGATTTCATGTAGAAAACACTACCTTAAATTCGGTTCGTTTTAGCGTATCCAATCCCACTCTATTTTGATTCTCAGATTGTGATTGATAGAGACTTCGTCAGCTTATTCGAGACAGCGTGGAACACTAAATCTATGGCCCGCCTGGTATTTCAAGAATGCTCTCTTATTTATCCGAACCGTTCGGATATTGCGGAAAGGCGAGTTGCTGTTTTAGTACTTTCTTACAAGTTGCACTACAGACTATTGAAGCTAATACTCTCTGCAAAACCAACGGTTCTTTATCTAGATATATCTGGAATATCGAAGGTGAGAACGTTGCTGAGAGCAATTTGCCTTTCCGTAATCCCAAATTCTGAAATCAATTCATCAGAATATTGACGAGAATTTCCTACGAAGCTATGCAAATGCCGTTGATTCTCCGCAATTTCAATTATTTCACGCGTATGGTACGACAATGGTAAGTTTATTATTTTGATAATCTTTTTTGAAATGAAAGTAATTAATATCAGAGATACTGTACGGTTGACGAGTCCTTCTCGGACACCCTTTCATCTTTTGATTCATTCGCTTTCGATGGACTTGTGGTTCAGAACGATTGGATAATCTCAGCTGTCATAGTACGAGTTTATCAAATTTTTATAATGAATTAGAATTTTAAAAACGAATTCTCACTATTTTAGAAACGTTTGCGACGCAAAGTCAGCGGCGAATTGTCTTGTGCAATTACGCGTATGATAACTCCTGAGGATATTGGCTTATTCCTGATGACGGATCTCGCGGTAATTACAATAAGAAATAAATATAATTAGGCTGTGTACAAATTCTGAACTTGTTTTTGCAGTGTTTCGTTGGGGATACAAATTATGAAATTGAACTCGTCGACACAGCGTATTCCGCGACAATCGAAGTGTATACCACCAACGTCGTCGATTCGCTATTCCTTTTGTCTGTGTCGTTCAAAATAAATCCAATCTAACATTTTTGTCTTTGTCAAATACTGTGAAGCAATGGAAAAAATTCCATGTAATTTCCGAGTTGCTGATTCTGAACTTTATGATAAACACTGCCTGGCTAGATCTGATAGATACAATTGCACAGTTTATTATTAATATCAGTTTTATTAATACTTATCAGAATAAACGTACAATATTGAGAGAAGGAAGGGACAAGGGATGCAACAGTATTGAAATAAAGGGATCTTAGGGGAAATAAGCAGCGGGGAACAATAATAGGAAATTTCAAGAGAAAATGGAACAGAAGTGACGAAAGTATGTATCGAATCGGTGGTAAGGGCATGGAAAAAGGAACCAAATAGGAGTAGTATCTATCTTGTTAGTGCTCGAATATAGAGAACGAAGACCGCAGCACTTTAATAATCGCGATACATTGCCACTCCATGCTCATTCAGCGGATAGAGATACTTGGCTCTCTGAAAAAAGTACAATATCGTACATCGCTCCTCTTACCGAACGAATGGCCTTTTTCGCCACTTTCGGCAATTTTTTCCCTTTTGCGAATTCGCACTGAATATTCCCAATTTTTGTTTCATATTTTTTGTCCACCCCGATAACCGGTAGTTTACAAAAATTGGCCGGTGAAATATTTCTAGAAACGGACGAAAAACGATAGCCATAAAATTAAAA
>LS543854.1:264270-277468 GCA_900490775.1 Pristionchus maxplancki
AAGAGGAAGCAGGGAACATGGAGAGACTGGTGCGGTGTGAACTTAGCCAATTGCAGGCCCGTCCAACGACACGGAGCAGATCGACGCCCTCGAGCAGCCGAACGGATGGCAAAGTGAGATGTGCACCGGGGCACCAGCGCTCTTTCTGTTACTGCTCTTTACGCGAGATGTTTGACCTAACCCGGTTTGGGCCGAGTCGAGAATAGCCGATAATTGTCGTGTTCTCTTGATCTTCTACTACTAAACAACCATTCTCACGGTCGAAATCGCGCGTAAATTGTGTTGCTCGCGCGCGTGAAACCGCTGAATTCGTTCGGGAACTTTATCAGCCGTGAGATTTCCTTAAAGCGCAGTTCACAAGTTCGGGATATTTTGCAGCTCTTCTGATCTTTCAAGAACGAAAAATCTTTCGCAAGCGATCGAATCTCTGCAAAAAGGGAGGGAGTTTGATCAAAAGCTGCTTCACAATAGGAAGAGGAGAAGACGTACGAACGATGCTCACGATTTCCATACGACGATAACAACAAAAACCCATCTTTACTATCGACGCACGCGTGTGGGAGGAATAGTAAAGATGTGGAGGCTGAATGGAGGGGTCAAGCTAGAGTCGCGAGGGACCAAGACGATTCAGCATCACCGACTATCAAGAGCGAGCTAAAGAGGACCATGCCTTGAATTCCGAAGAAGCTCAGAGATCAAAGATCAAAGATCAATTGCAGCTTGGGTGGTCGGGCTCGGCTTCATCACTCTCTGTTCCTTCTCAGCTCCTCTCGGCATCATGATTCTGCCCTGTCTGGCAAAGTGAGATCAAAGTCCAGAGATCAAAGATCAAAGATCACCCTTCAGATGGCTGTACGAGCGGCTAATGTCCTTCCTGATCGCACTCGGTATCGGTACACTGTCTGGATCCTGCTTCTTCATTATGATTCCGCAGGTATTTTGGGAGCCGGAGATTAAAGATCAAAGATCAACCCTTCCAGGCGTTCGGTCTCACCAGGATCCAAGGCGGAATGGACTACAGTCAGAAGTCGTGGATTATCGTTGGCGCTCTTTACGTATTCTTCTCAATTGATAGGCTCCTGCAGTACATCTTCGAGTTTAGAAGGGTGAGTGGCTAATTAGTTGGTTAATTAATTAAGCTATTTAGCAAAGATCAAAGATCAAACTTCAGAGGCGCGTCCAACGCAAGGTGCACGCCTCGTCTCTGAAGAAAGCGATGGAACCCCCGAGGCGGCAGGAAACGGTAACCACCGGCTCGGTACTGTCCCTTTCTGCACCTTGTTTTGTTCTTGCTTGCCTGTTATTAGTTTCGAAAGCACGATGTGTTGCATGTGCCTGTTTTTCTATCATTTCTTGTTGCATTTCTTAGTTTTCACGGTCAAAATCCCTGAGAAAATTGATATTTCAAGGTGGAAACGATCGTTACTGACGAGGAAGGGCAGATTGTGCGGCAGCGAAGCGTCGATTCGGATTCGGATAACGAGAAGAGGGTGAGTCCTCCCGATTTGTAATCGTTGAAAATCAGGAAATTCAGAACGAAATAGAGATCACTGTGCTGAACAACATTATCGCGCGAACCGTGAGTTGTTTTTGTTTTTATTGTTGTTATTGTTATTGTTTTGTTCCGAAAGCAACTCCCTGTTTTTGAAAGATTAGCGGCGAGTCGTAAAGCGATCTATCGACTGACGTTTCCTCGTGTAATAGGGTTACGGGTGGATTATCCATAGCCTGTGTGTAGACATCGCCCAACTGGCTGCCTCAGGATAGAAGTTTCGAAAACTCTTGATTCTGCGAATATCGATCTCCAAATCGCCCCATTTCGTTCGGTAACTGTTCAGTAACATGCCGGATTAGTATTAGCGAGGGTGGTGTGAGATAGGGATGGGACTCATTTGAATAAACCCCCGACCGAGAGCTCACTGTGAACTGTATTGATAAACAGGGGAAGGGGTTGGGGGGTGAAACACCAACAGAAATTAAAAAAAATGCTACGAACCAGCGATAACTATTGTCTAGAAAGCACGAGGGAGTGAAATGGAGATTTATTAACCAAAATATTTGCAGTTCTCAACGCGAAAGCGCGTCGCCGTAGTCAAGGTACGTTTGTTTTTTTTCAACATTGACTTTTTCGTAGTAACAAGATCAAGAAGAGTTCGCATATGATAATTAATTTAATTAATTTTCAATAATTAATTCCAGGTGAACGACATCGAGTACGAATCGTGCGATCTCCGCTCTGCGCCAGTGACCCCGCGAGGATCGAAGAAAGTGAGTTTCACGGGTTCATTAGTTCCGATTATTCCGGTATCCACGATTCCGTGCACAGTAAACGTACCATCAATCTAACACTGATTCACATTCAGATCAATCGCGAGACGCTCCGAAGGGTGAACAGCGATCTCGATCATATTGTGAGTTTTTGTGACTGGAATGACGAATTTACATGTAACGACCAGTTTTCGACTATGTTTGACTAGCTGTTTTTTTGAGCCCATAAAATAAATTTCAGGGCGACGTCTCGACAGCGTACGCGAACATGCCCGGCACCGCCATCGACCACCACCCCGACCACCACAACCACTGCAACGTGCTCGCAGTGCCGGATGGCAAGAAGGTACGAAAACTACCGCGACTGATGACACTATGTCGGATGAGAACTAATATTTCGCAATGCCGTCTCTGACATAACAGTTGTCTCTCGCCTAATTCCGGTTCTCATCCGGCCTAGAGCCGAAACTGATCAAATTACGTCGTAATGCAAGCTAGACCGATGGAAAAAGGGCGAATTGTCAGAAAAAGTGAAAATTTGTAGAAAGAAGATGACGAAGTGTCCATCTCAGTGCAAGTCGTCGAGAAGCGCGTCGTGGACCCCAAGGATCTCGAGGTGAGCTCTTTTTACCCTGTTTCTTCTATTTTTGTAACTTAAAAATGTACAAATTTACAAAAAGAGATAAAAAAAATCCTTTCCAGATCGCCTCAATCGCATACATCATCATCATCGGCTCGTCCATGAACAACTTCCTGGACGGAATGAGCATGGGTCAGTTCCTTTCTCGTCTGACACTCTCGATTCCCCATGATCTCTCGCCAGTGCGAAGCGCGAACATTGTTTGTTTTCTACTACATACTTTTATCACTGCTATCGCGCGCTCAAGTATTGTTTGTCTTTTGCCCTGCTCTAGGCTTCACCTCTGGGTGATTTGTGATTTTCTGGCAGTAATTTGTGCCATTTGTTTGTGCTCTCATTCCTTCGACCCTCAAAGATCGCGGGTTCCTATGCACTGTAAGATCATCACCGAACGCTATTTCAATCGTGATAACTCATCTATTAATCCGCCACTGACGCAAGAATCGGATGGTTTGTGGCCGAGATTAGCACGATTGAAAATTGTGCGCGCGCCAATTTGATCGGATAATATCTATTTTCTTACTTGCCACACTTTTGATGAGCAAACACAACAGTTCAGAAGAGGGGGCAAGCAGAGTTCTGAATGCGAGGGATCTCAAAGATCACTGCAAGAGTATTCACTGGGATGCTTTTTCTTAATATTGGTAAGTTGTGAAACAATCATGTTTACTATAACATCTGAAACACATCGAAATGTCAGAAATTTGCAGAAGTTCCGTGCACTTGAGTGCATCTGGCTGTTTCCATCTCATGACTTCAGTACGGTAGTACCCAGTCCTTCCAGTCACGGTTGATTTGTGCGGAATCGTGTCATAACTACGCCAAGATCGTGCAATTGCCAAATATTATCTCATGTCCGCAATCTAAGCCGAAGGGGAGACATCGCACCCTGTTGATGTTCAAAGTGCATGGGGGAATACTGCTGACTTGCTTCCGCAAGAATGCACCGAGGGTACAGGCTCGAAGTACCCGGCCTTACCGGTGTACCGTAGCAAGCGCAACGCTTTGATTCTGGACGGATTTTTAAAACCTATTTATGCATGACTAGCAGTCCAAAAACGACACTAACATACCAGTGTTCTTTAGATTTTTGATAGATCAAGTACAGCGAAAGTAATGCGTTTACTCGACAACTTAGTTGATTTTCTCGCTCTTGAGAGATACTCTGAACTCTCGGGACACGTGAAGACTATTTGCGCCGAGTTTGTTAGAGAGAAGGTTCTCACATGATTCCCGACGATCTTCTGTGAAGATCTTGGGTACACTCTAGGCAAATTCTCTTAGGTTTCAGAAAGGTCCTCCTGATTGTAGTCGTGGAGTGAAAGAAGTCTACCCGGTCTCGGTCTGGTCTTGATGTCCGGATGTAAACAGTTCAATGAATCACCCTTTTTTCTGACGTTGACCATCTTTCAAACCTGACTCAGAGAATACGTAACTCTCAAACATCTCTGCATTTTATCTGCAACTTTCCATTCAGTTCAATCTGAGGCATGCGCCCATTCAAAGATTTGTTGAAATCTCACTCAAATCGCTGTCATACCTCAAATGACCCGCCGATACAGTGGAACTCAACTAAACACAAACAGACAACGCAAAAAAGGTTTATGGGTAAACAGTGGCTCAGTGCCACACTTTCAAAGGAGGGAGATCGAAGGTTCAATTGGAGGTAAAAATTTGTGGGAAAGGGTCTAGAAGATCATAAATTTATTTCTATTTTTCAGGTGCAGCCTTCGCCGATTCTCTCCTCCGAGGAGTCTCTATCGGCATCTCCTCCTTCTCGCAACAGTTCCCGCAGGAAGTTGGTAAGTAGAGCGATTAAAGATTGACGTTTATGAATTTCTATTCCTTGGAATCAAGACGTTATTGAACCTCAGAAGATTCCAGGAATATTAACACCTTTTGAAACACACTTGAACACGACGCGTCTGAATAATCAAGAAAGCAGAATTCCTAATTCCAGGCACTCTCGCTATCCTCGCCAATTCGGGTCTGGGCATCAAGCGGACACTCCTGATCAACCTCGTGCCGGCCTTCCTCAGCTATCTCGGATTCACTATCGGTTTGTTTTGAATAACAACAACAAAACAATAACAACAACAACAACAACAATAACAGGCGTGCTGCTCGACAACGTGGACGAGAGCTACGACACGTACGTCTTCTCCGTGTCCGCGGGCATGTATCTGTACGTCTTCCTGGGCACGCTGGTGAGGGAAAACGAGAAGGCCTCGAGGAGAGATTCTAGCATACTTAAATCCAATTCCAACTTCTCAATCCTGATACGGCGTTCAAATTTGTTATGGATTCTGCTAGCGTGATATAGATGGGGTCTGCTCCGTTTTAGAACTGGTCGTTTTAGAACTCTTGTTATTACGATCTCAGGAAGTGTATTACAACATTTTATTTTTGACCTCTGTGGAGTTCTAAAACGACCAGTTCTGAAACGGAACAGACCCTATAGTCTATAGGCTATAGATGATGCTATTCGATCGATTATTAGATGAAACCTAGTTTTTCGTAGAACTTCTGAAACTCATTTGAACTCGAATATTTCCAGATCCCCGAGGTCCGCGACACGACCGAGGAGTTGATCAAGACGAATATGCGTGAATCCCTCCTAGTCACTCTTCTGCAATTCCTCGGCATGGGCGGCGGCGTCACCTTTATGTACTTCATGAACAAGCTCAACGACGTCGAGATCTCCTAACTACCGTACTCCCACCGAACTCCAGAT
Source organism: Pristionchus maxplancki (assembly GCA_900490775.1). Taxonomy (NCBI): domain Eukaryota; kingdom Metazoa; phylum Nematoda; class Chromadorea; order Rhabditida; family Neodiplogasteridae; genus Pristionchus; species Pristionchus maxplancki. The sequence goes on from LS543854.1 coordinate 269,913, forward strand.
CTGATCACCAACTGATTTATTTCTCTCTAGGGCACCGATTCTAGTCCCGCCAATTCTCCGCTACGGTTGTCTATCATACAGGAACCACACTCTTGTGCTGTGCTCACACTGTTCAGTTCTACTCGCATTTGTTGTATTTTCATAGCAATAATGTCTCCAATCATATCTATTTCCACGCTAAGTCAACTCTCCATACCTCGGGTTCCAACCACAGTTATTCATTGATTTGTCTCATCCCAATAGTATTGCTCACCAAACTAATCTACTATTTCTCATGGCATTCTAGGTCAGTTACCACCCCATATCTCGCATCTCCCTTGACATTTGTATCGTGTTTGCTCGTGCAATATTCAATTTGTAATAAAGTTAGTTTATGATTACTACGCTCGTTGTCGATAATATGTACAGAAAAATATGGCATTGTGAATAGATGGCAGCCTAATTGACTACGGTAAAATAGGTTACGGTAGGTCGAGGATACGGTAGAGCTCTACCTGGAGCGAGCGAACTCATCAGCTGCCCTGCAACACACATCATTTTCGAAAATGACTCTCCGAATTTCGCCTGATCTCTCGTTTCTTCGATCGATAGTAGGCCAGATACAGTACCTCCTCACTCAGATGTCGATGTCATGCTCTCCCGGACTACCGTATGCCAAACTCGGGAAACTCAGGAACGGCCGGAACGACGGACTTGGACTCGCGCGCGATGGCGGACGGCGCGACCTCGCGTGAGATCGGCCGGAAGTCGGCGAGTCGCGGATCGTCGATCAGGGTACCCTGGTATTGACCAGGTACGGCAGGGTTACGGTAGTCGACTCACCCTGAATGCCGGTCGCGGTGCGCGCACGTCGATTGGCTCTCGATCGAAGTGGGCGCGCGGGTCGGACTGCTTCGGTTTCTCCGGTTCCTGTTGCTCCTCGAGTATGGGCTGCAATGAAAAAAAGTTACTTCTTTTATTTATGAGCATTTGAAATTTGGATCTTGAAAAATCGAAAGTCACATTTCCATCGTCGTCCGTGGGTATTCTTATGCCGATCTGCCAGCCGGGCGGCAGCTCGTCCTGAGTTACCTGCAAATTAATCGATAATTAGAGGGCAGATCAAATGTCCTACCTCCTGCTGACTCTCCGTTGCAGCATCGGCAGCAGCTGCAGCTGCAGCCGATTCGCTGGCACGATGACGAGCCAGCTGCTTCTCGATCAGCTGCTTCTGAACGGAGGTTGCATTGTAACTTTTATTACTTTTTTCTCGAACTGGTAGAGCACGCACTGATTGCAACACTAGCCGACATTTTAATGAACCGGGTGAAAGATACAATGATGGGAATTCAAATACGAGTATCTCACCCTAATCTTAGCCTGTTCTGCCTCCGCAGCCTTCTCCTCTGCTCTCTCAGTAGCTTCATGCTGCTGCTGCTCGAGGAACTCGGCGATCACGTCCTCTTTCTGAGAAAGTAAGAAAAATATTTTCGAAATTGCGAATTTGAAAAAAACGAAAATTATATGTTTCATTGATTGCATTTGGAGTGCAAGGAATGGGGTTGCCAATTTTGTTACGCCTTTTTCCATTAAAAAATACTTGTCAATAGCAGATAACGACCTCTTTACGACCTCTTACCTCTTTACACATTACAGATAGCCTCTACCTGACAACGGAAACGTTGTCAGTCTGTTAGAGGCTGCACCCATTTTGAATCCGGCAGTGGATATCGCTTAGGCTTCACGCTCTCACCTTCAATGGAGCCGGCTTTGCATCTTTCTGCTGTTGTTCTGCTATGAATTCGGCAATTATCTCCTCTCTGGTCTGCAATTTCGAATATGAGTTTTCGTAATCTCATTTGTCAACTCATTTTCATCAACTCATTTTCTGCAAAGCAATAAGAAACCATGTGAAATAAAAGGAAGGAGCGATTGGAACTCTACAGGTTTTGCGCATTGCTTGGTTATGTTTCACCTTCATTATTTGACGATGAACTATATGAAAAAAAAACAATAAGAAGGTTTTATAGAAGAAAAACTCTGAATATTTAGCTTTATCGACGAACCTTGTGAGGAGTGGGCAAATCAGCCTTGATTCCCTTGAGTATTCTCGGTTGCTCATCGTGGGAGAAGGGCGTCGCAGTGGACACTCGCACTCCCACTAGATCCCCCACCTCGTTCGGGTCTGCGAATTTGTATCTCGGAATAATTTGGCAAAAAGATTGCCACTTGCAGGAATCGAACCTGCGACCTTCGCTTTACGAGAGCGACGCTCTGCCACTAAGCCAAAGTGGCCACGTTAGAACCGTTAGAGCACACGCCTCTCATAGGCGTATCCTCTATTGAACATAATCTGTGTTTGCTCAATGGAGGCAGAGGGATGAATCACAACTATGGCTGGTGAAATGGAGAATAGGTTGCTTTCATTCTGCCTGTCTTCTCGTTTTCCAGACTATACAAAGGTCATGCAAAATTGAAAGCACGTATTCCAGCGCATTTTCGAAAAATCATAGTTCTGACCCACCGTGACTGGGCGCTACCGTAGTCGACGCTGCAGCAGCTGCAGCCGCCGCGTCCTTTGCAGCCTGCTGCTCCAGCTGCAGCAGGTGGTCCCGCAGGTAGATCGCCCTGTCAGATTCATGATTTGTTCTGATTTCCGGATGTTTACTAGCGGATTTCGTAGTATTGCATAGTGATGATGAAATTCATATAATTTTGAAAGTTTTACTCCCAACTATTATTTTGGTTCATCGCTCGAGTGATTTGGCCAAGTTAGCGCCGAGTTACACGCGAAAAATGGGTTATTGCGTAAGGATTTCGTCATATTGCGTAATGATGACGGAATAGTTATTGATTAGTTATCTTCAACTATTCGATTGTAACCGGTCCTGGACCTGTACGACGACGTTAAAGTGGTTTTCCAGGCATTTTTATGGAGCGTGACAGACACACCCACAGACGGACAGACAGACGTTATCATTTTATACTTTTAGAGGAGTTGTACCTCGGATCATCCTTCCTCAGCACAATGTAGTCCTCGAGATTACGGCTTCGCGCATCGAGAACAACGGACTAGAGATCAGAGATCAATTGGATAGTGGAGATCAAAGTTCAAACCCACTTGTTCTCTAGTTTCATCCAAAACTCGATCGATTTCACCATTCGATGGTTGAAGTGCCTGCGGAAGTTCCAATGTTTTCGAAAATACAAAAATATATTTACTTGTGCAGCTACAGCGGGATTATCCTGCTGCGGCAGAAGCAGTGCTTGGTAGTTTGAGAGTCGTCTGCAATGCGTCTGACATGGAAAAGTGCTACCAATATCGAAGAAACCATGAGTTCGTCGATTTCTCTCATTCATTTCGCCATGAAGTGAGTTTCACAGTTACATTATGGACTGGACCAATACACTGAGTATCCAAAAGGTGTGTGCAAAATATCTAACCTGTCATCTACCCCAATCGGATCGTCCTTTCCTGCCCTGTACGCTTCGATGGGCTGCGGCACGACGGGCGAGAGGGCTGCAGCTGCAGCTTCTGCAGCAGCCGTGCCGGCGGGCGGCAGCGCGTTCACTGCAGCCTCAGCGGCAGCCGTAGCTGCTGCAGCAGCTGCAGCGGCTGCCGGGTCCGGAATGGCGGCGGCTACCGGCTCGGACAGGTACTTTCCGGGTCCGGATAGCGAGGGCCCGATCGGGTCAGTGAGGTACTTCCCTCCGGGTCCTCCCAGTCCAGGTCCGAATGGATCGGCGGGAATCCGAGGGCCTCCAGTGTACTCTGAAAAAGATAATGAATCTCATTGCTCAAATTGAAGTTTCATCATTAGCATGCACCTATAAGTTTTGATGCATGTTTGATACATTCATGGTTGCCACCATAAAATAGATGTATTACAATCGAAAAATTCCAATTAATCAGTCGTTCACTCACTGTTCGCTCCACCCGCAGCGTATTCATCCACTGTATTCAGCAGGAATCGAGCGGGAATGGAGATTGATCGAGTGCTGCCGTCTGGGAGAAGCACCTGGAGAGGGGAATGCGATCATCGAGTATAATTCGTGTTCTCCACTTTCCGGCATTTCTAATGGCTTTTGGGGAAACATTTCAAGTGAACTTGAGTGAGCCTAGTGATGAGAATGGGTATTTATCGTTAAATTCAACTTTTCCAAACCCCGTTTCTCTAATCTCGTCTAAGATCAAAGACCACTTCTCACCTTAACCGTAGCCATCGGTCCCTCATCAGGAGCGCCAGAGTACCGATCAGCTGCAAAATGAGGAATTGCAACGAGCAAAGACTGACTAAATTCGGAATATTGAAAAAGAAAAATGAGATATCACCTACCTCCACCGCCCCTCACATACGCTCCTCCTCTTCCGCCCAGCCCGCCTCTGCCACCGAACGGTGTCGCATACTGAAGGAGAGAGATCAAAGATCATTCTTGTGGAATAAATCACTCACATTGGGTCCGACTCTACCGCTGAGAGCGTAGTCACCGGGTCTAGCGTACGTGCCGCCCACGGGTCCTGGAATAACAACTGTTAGTAGTTGAAAATATGATTGATTGTTACGCCCGGGGGAATCAAAGTTACGAAAGTCACCCCTAATGCTGTCGAAACCGCCAACGACAGTGCGAGGTCCGCCTGAAATAAAAGTCAATAATTGTCTGGATGATGATAAATAATATTGTGGAAAAAATGTTCCTGCGATATCGAATCACATTCGCCACTCGAGAATAAGAGATCCCCTTGAAACGCAACCCAGATGTTAGATGTCCTCTTACCCAGTGGTGAATTGACGTACGCGCCTCCGTTCGCTCCTCCATTCACGTACTGCGGCCCAATCACCGGTCCCGGTCCCAGGTATCCGCCGCGTGCGCTCAGTGGCGGCGCCACTGCATAGGCGTCACCGGCCACGACGGAGGGCGGCGCCCACTGTCCTCCGTATGCGGCGCGCCACGAAGGCGCGCGCGGCGCCCACCCGGCGGCCGCATAGCCGCCACCACCGTAAGTTGGCGCGCACGAACACGGCGCGCTGAATGATTAATAACGAATGATTTATAAACTATAAATAAATAATAAAGGATGTGAGCTAATCATAGGTTTAGTCGGTGATAGTAAAATGAGAGTTTGATGATATTTTCCAAGAGCTATTCCCGATAAAATCAAATAATTATGTAGCTCGGGGATAAAAGCTCATTGTGAAACTCACTTGCACACACAGGGTTGTCCGCCGTATCCCGTTGAATATCCCGGAGCCGTCGAGTAGACTCCTCCAGGGGGCGGGGCGAAATGCGCGACTGCTGCATGCAGCACGAACGCTGCTGCAGCTGCTGCAGCCAGCCAGCGGGCTGCTGCCATTGATCGACTTGTCCCGTGGGAGTGAGGCGAGTTTGGAAGGTTACCGCCACTTATCACTCTTCCTTTTGTCTCTCTCGAGGGCACGCAAACTGTTCCCTATTCCTCCTCTCCTAAGCTTTGCTCTAATCATCATTCTGCCGCTCGTTTTACTACACTTTGCGCTTGCGGCCTTCGAAATGTTCGACACTATTTAGTGCGCGGTGGAAACCTTGACGAGCAGTTCCCTATCCAATAAGTAGGTAGAGTAGGCTTGGGGAAGGCGAAAGTGGTTCGCAACAGGCGGTCTTATCGCCGATTTGATCAACTGCCGGAATGGCCGCGCAATTATGAGCGAGAGAGCCGGAAGAGCGAGAGCCGGAAGAAAAGGCGGCTTTCACTTTCGGCCTGGAGGAAGAACTAGCGGTGAACAGTGATGAGCAGGCGGAATAGCAAATGAACAACGAGAAAATGTAATACTCCAAACAAACAATTTTAAACATTTCCAATATATTTCACAGTGGATAAATCAACGCTATCGCATGCAACAGTCAGTTATTTTCCGGAAGCATTTCGAAAAACAAATAAAATCAATCAATTCCGCTCAGGATCTTGCAATCTGCCATCGAAACCCCTCCTCCCCATCTCCTCCTTCAACCCATCCGACCGTTCCCTAATGCCCGTTGCGTCGTCTCGGAATGCACAATCTCGGGCAGAAAAACTCGTCTTTTTCAGGCGGGCGATGATGACTTTACCTAGGGCAGGAGGAAATAAGGCAGAAAAACGGGATTATCCCTAATAATCGAGAGGAGTCAGTCGACCGAGCAACGGGCTAGTACAAAAATGGACAGGCGAGTGGGTATGGGCCATTTATGCTCTTGCCTCATCCAAGCTGTTTCAAACCACACATTTGTATTTTGGTTTATGTGTACTCGAATCTAGGCTATTATACTGGTACATTCGACTCTTTTTTTTTTTTTTTTTTTTCGAGGTTTGCACCTGAAATATTATTACGTTCCAGTAATGCTCCTCCGGCCATCCTCCCTCGGGAGGATACCCTCTCCTCTTTTTCTTCTCTCCTTCCTCCCCCTCTCCGATGCCTTCTTCTTCGGCAACTCGGGATGTGGATGCCAGTGAGTTATCGATTGTCGATGAAGTTACAGTAACCAGCACTGCTAGGGTACAGTACTCATTAGTGAAATGGTACAGTAACCCATCAGCTACCGTATCCTCGATGGTATTCAGACTGCTACCTCCTCCGCCTCCTCTGCCCGTCCTGGACACCTGTGCTTGCAGGAAAGAGGAGCGGGATCAGCCGGTGTTCAGGTGGGGACTTGTCTTTTCTGCATGAGTCGAGTGTAAACCTGTCGATCAATAATTCCTTCCAGAGAACCGCCCACGCTCCCCTTCATGCCTCTGCAGCAGTCCTCCATCTACTACGCCCCTCCCCCAGCTGCCTCGCCAACATACTACTCTGCCCCGCAAGGGCCAGTGATAGCGCGGTATCTTTTTCGAATATTACCTTTCTCGAACCAGTTGTGTTTCACACGAACCTCAAATTTGAGCTGTCAGGGCATTTTCGATTTTCGATAATCAATTTTTCCAGAGAATACATCCCCGTCTCTTCCTACCAGACGTCGCCCGTGGGCTTCCAGTCTGGTAAGCCGCTTTTATTTCTGTCTGACTCTCTCCATTCCCCACGCTCTCCCGCCTTCTCTGTCTCGAAGACAACGCCATCAGATTCAGGCACGTTCCCGATCGGGCAGGACTCGGGCGTCTCCTATCGACAACCGTCCTTCTCCCGTCGTCCGCAATTCGCGTTTCAGCGACAGGAGAGACTGAATCGGTACCTCACTTCGGGTTGGGCAGGAAAGAAGAAGTAATGACTAATCGAACGAAACCATGCAATATTGTAAGAGAATTACATCGGAGATAAAGCCATTCATAGAATTTGTAGTGAGTACAGTGAAATACAAGGGATAATTGTAGCAACCCAGTTGTGTTTCAGAAGGGAATGAAAGGTGATTGAGCTCGGCATAGTCAATGTTCCACGGCCATGGATTTTACACTAAAATATCAATCTATCTCAGGTACCAGACGTCCTCCTACGCCCTTCCCCCTCTGCAACCGCCCTCCCTCCCTCCTCCAATCGTCCTTCCTCCCTTCCTCCCCTCCTTCCCCTCTCCCTCCCTACCTATCGTGACACCTCCGCCCGCCGACTGGCCTGGATGGACCACGCGTATGTGCA
>LS543883.1:0-13355 GCA_900490775.1 Pristionchus maxplancki
AGTAGTTAATTAAAGGCATCTCTTCGCTGTATGATAATAGCTTCATCCTGAGAAGCCCTTATCACTCCTTATCACTCCCGACTCTCGAATCCCGACTCTCGACTCTCGAATCCCGACTCCCGGCTTCATCTCGACTCCCGTCTCCATCTCGACTCCCGTCTCGGCTTCATCCCTGTCTAATCAATTATTAACAATTATCAGAAGCCGGCTTCTCCTAGATGAAGCCGTCGTTTGCAGGATTCGATCCAACGGGCGCTGTTCCAGTCGACGGGCCCACTATCCGATAGGCCATGGGTGCAATTGAGCCAGAGGATGGAAGGGAGCTAATGTCCCCGCTGCCGGCCCGCGGGTGCACTAAAGGGGATGCCGACTTTTTGCAGGCGTTCGCGAGCGGGGTTCGATCCGGCGGGTCTCAGTCTTCCAATCAAAAGTGTTATCCACTATACCATGGGGTATGTTAGCCAGGGAGCCTTAGAGTGAATAGACATGGTTGACTCTCTCTCTCCTTACCTCCTCCTCCTATGACTAATGTATGACCGAAGGACAAAGAGCGCTCCAGGTACAACCGTAATCATGTATGGGGAATCTTAGGGTTGAATTAGTGAGAATGCTTTTCCTTATGCTTCTCAGTTATCCTTTTATCTCGGCAGCTTTCTCTCGAGTACTCTCGAGATTGCCTCGAGACCGATTTTCGTTTATTGATTTTTTTTTTCAAGTCGACTATGTAATGAGAAAAGGGCTTATTCATGCTACTGATGTGTGGTAATGATGATCAGGATAAGAGATGTCTAGCATGTCCGGTCTCTCCTTACTTAGCCTCCCTACATACGAGAGTGTGCAACCTTATCGCGTGCGGAAATCTCGCGCACATTCCATTGAGAACAGCTACAAATACAGAGACAGATACAGATTTATCTGACATCAGGCAATGGACCTGCAGGATGGTAACTTTAGTAAGGGGATTAGGATCTTCGTAATCACTGTGTCGGACGGTCAAGGGGTGAAGTCTTCTTTGGCTTATCTTCTCAACTATCCTTCGCACTTTGTCGACTGCTGATGACTCTTGAAGAAGTCAACCAGCCCGAAGTCCTGGCGAACATGGTTTAGGGTAAACTCACGTGGGCACTGGTGAACTATCGCAAGAAGTCACTAAGGTGGCGGCGGTTCAGCGCTTCTACGAGGATCTCTACACCCCTGGAGTACAACTTCCCCTCGGAGTCCCCTCGAGAGTTCAAGATCCATTCCCTCCCTTCCTACCCGACGAGACCAGACACGCGATGTCCCTCCTCAAGTGCGGACACTCCCCTGGCTCCGACGGCATTCTTCCGGAGATGCTCTTCCACTCCCGAGACCATCTTGCCCCAATCATCGCTCGACTCCTCAATCGTTTGGTAGCTGGAGACCTGGTTCCTGGTGAGCTGACGGAAGCCGTAGTCTCCCTACTTCACAAGAAAGGAGACCCCACCAACATCGGGAATTTTCGGCCCATCTCTCTGCTTACCGTAACCCTCAAGGTCATGACCAGGTGTATTCTGAAAAGATTCGAGGCAGTGCTAGAAGAGACTGAATCAGCCACCAAACCGGCTTCCGGCGAGGGCACAGCACGCTCGACAACCTGCACACCATCAAGCAGGTCGCAGAAAAAGCCTCGGAGTACGGTATTCCGGTCTACCTCGCGTTCGTGGACTTCAAGAAGGCGTTTGACAAAGTGGAATGGAGTGCATGCTGGCAATCACTCGGAATCTAGGGAACCCCCTCCCTATTGATTGTGCTTCCTGCAGGCCCATTGCCTTGATGTCAGGATAAATATGATATGATGATATGATATGAACAGCGGATTGAGTATACAGTATTACGTCATCTGCTCGATAGAGCAAATACACTATCGATCGATTAATGAGGAAGACCTTGAACTGAAAAGAGACGCGTCATTTTTTTGAATGAGTGTTCTCCACAACGACTGCACATTGCGACAAGTTTTTTCCGCCCAGCTACGAAATGATGGCGCCTCCAAGAACACGCAAGCCAATGCAAAATGGAGCTGGAATAACCAAGCGGCACGTCAAGTTACTCATAGTTTCTAATAAGATAATTTTGAGAAAACGTAAGCAGGAAATATCACACAATTTATCAAGCTCCTCAACTGGTAGAGAAAGTAAAGGAGACCCCTGTCCCGGGTGAGTGTTCATGCAATTTCGAATTTCGAGTAAGATGCAAAGTTATCGATTATCTGAACATCACCTCCACTTCTGAAGGGACTCTTCGATTGACCGTGATTTCTCTAACATTATGCAAATGGATGACAAGATTATTACACCCTTAGACGATCGTACGATCAACAGTGAAGCAGAGGAAATCGAAACGGAATCTGCCAAATGGTATGTCAACCACCGTTCGAATAGTTTTTTTTTTACATTACTGTTTTGAGTACCGCTATGAAAGAATTTCCTGAATGTCCATCATCTTCTACAAGTTTGGGAAGAACGAAGGGGAAAGGAGGTCGGGGGGGTGAGAGTTTCAATTACGATTACTCAACAATATGACATTTGCCAGGAAAGACCTCAAATTATTGTGCAAACACTATGGAGTAATGGTAAGTAGTGACAACATCCGGGTATACCATGTATATATCGTTGCAGAAGCTTCGTCAGTCGCGTCTAACTGAACACTTTGACGATCACTCAGTGCAAGCGCACCCAAAGAAACGAATCAGTGAATGGGTGGAGAAATGTCGAATTCTAAGAGCCCAAGCCCGCAAATTTACTATTATCGATTTGTTGAAACTTTCGAAAATGAATGTATTTATCTTATGACTACAAACGCACACACGCACACAAATGCACAAAGAAGACGAATTTCTATTTCATTGGTACCCAATTCAGTCGCTGAACATTCCAACCATTCTTTTTCTGTAGGACTCGATTAGGTCCCAAGTTCTTGTTCGCGAAATTGGTGCCAGATCTAGTGGTTGACGGAGATATACTCTCTGTCAGAGACACATCTCCTCTTGCTTTCTTCAGTATATTTCGTCTTTCTTGTCTTCGAGGTGTTACATCTTGAAATGGTGCTTCGTCACTATCCATGTCGTCAATCAATTGTGCTTCCTCTTCGAACAAATCACCTTGATCCTCAAGATCGTCCACATCATTCTCATCATGTTGGGGGTTCTCCTCTTCAATTTCATCCTCCTCTGTTTGAGCAGACGCAGGTACTTGCATCGCCTTGCCTTCATTTCTGCCCTGATTTCTGCTTCGCAAGTCCATTCTTTCCTTGAACGAAATGATTTTGTGCATCATATCTTCGAATAAGGCATTTTTAAGCGAATCGTCGATTGTTTGATCCTTGAGCATTTCTGCCTGAGCATTACGCAGCTCTTCTAGTTTTATTTCGTCACTTGACAATACATAATAGGGTACCAGCTTGTATTTGGTATTGTTTTTGCTCATCGTTGAAGGAGAGTCAAGAGGGCAAGAACTGCGGGAACTACTGCTCCGATGAATCCACTTCCGTACTGACAAAGCTGCTTTCTAGCCTTTCTCTCACGAGAGCACGTTGCTATTTCTTTAATTATTGGTAGATATCTACACACGACTTTCTTTTCTTTATATGAGAAAGGTATACACGATAGGTTGTGAAGAATCTCAACAACACAGCTGAGTTCCGCAAGAGTAGCTTTAGAAATTAAATCGGGTTTATTAGCGAGACGCGATAGAAACGACCGGTGCTTGGCCACCTTATGCATACTAATGAACGATGAAGTAATAAGATGGTGAAGGTAGTACTTGTAGTGTCGGGTGTTGTGACGTAGTGTAACATTATAAAATATAGCTACTTCCAATATACAACATAGCGACACAACAATGTATACATGTCAACCATATCGATGGTGGCGATTGTTCCTAACACATTGTTCGCAGACATTGACCGTAATAGTTTGCTGGCCTTTTCCAATGGGCAACCGGCTTTCCTCGTCTCTGAACAGCTTCCAGCATGTCCCACATAAAAGTATTTGAAGCGCTCGAATGTTAACACTCCACTGTCGGCGTGTCTGTAAATAAATCTCAGTTATTTCGGCATCTTTTTAACATACCATGCACGAATTCTTCTGGCGAGAATCGTCGGATTTGCAGTTCATGCTCCGGACAGGAGCAGGAGTAGAAGAAGGTGTCGTTGGAAAAAAGTCAGGCATGGTGGGAATGTGTCGATCTCCCGGAGTTGGCTGTCCTCTAACCATCGAAGCGAAAGTTGTCGGAGCAGAGGGCGCCTTAGCCACATAGCTCTCAGAAGCGCAGTCAGGAAAGCACGCCTCGGACATATGTAGTGCGCAACTGGCAGAATTCAGTGGACTTTGCAAGGGAGAAATAGTGAGAGAATCAGAGATGCAGGTGAAAATACAGATAGTACCGTAAAATGAGAGACAGTACTCCGCCCCTCACCAAAAAAAATGAGTATAAAAGCCGTCTTCTAACGACATTAAGCGACTTCAGTACCCCAGAGAGGAGCATTAATGACGATTGTCAGTTAATATGATACCACTCCTCACGTATCTCGAGCAGCAGTTCACATTCTGGCGTTACCTCAATCGTCGTGAGCGAATGCATACTCTACATGGCATCCTACCTTCAGTGAACGTCGCTGTCAACGCATCTGGCGACATTTCCACGGGGTTCTCGGAGTCACGTACGTCTATTCTTCTGGATACTCATGTTTCACTGGATTCACACTATTCACTGATACATACGCCAAGAGGAGGACTGAACACAGTGTTCAATCACGAGAAGGCCCGTCTGGGCTACAGTCCGGATCTGGAGCAACCGTTGGTGAGAAGTCAAGGCGGATACCTTCATGTACTGGAATCCCTTGTTATTGTAAATTGAGCTTGGGCTTCATAATAATCATTTCGGAATCATGCTCACGTTCAGAGCGGTAAACATCTCAGGATATTGTAGTGACCTACAGTGTTCCTTAAGAACTCCGTAGAGTGATCAGATATTTTGTTCACAGTGTATTATCGCCAACTGATTTTTTTCTCGAATAAATGGATTATTGCCTGCTGCAGCTCCGCTTTTTCGTTTAATTACATTAGTGTCTGCTAAGTAAATGGGGATCTTGTCATTGTATTCAACTCTTGGCCTCATCAAAGACCTCATGCTCGATAAATAACCGAATAACGGAAGCAGTTCATATGTTTTATCACAGTTTTCATACTCGTTGCGGTAGTTGTGTGCCAGGAATGATGATTCGAAAGTCACGAGTTTGACTCGCCTCGTCCTCTGGTCCACCCCAAACCAAGGGGGTTAACATAGGCCACTTTGCGCGGAAAAGCCTAACTACCTTTACCTTTTATATGCTCCTTAATCCCGGAATTCAACGATGGCATCATACAAACAGGTCTTCTTTACCTCTATTCTTCCTACGTTTACGCACATTCTCTACTTTAAAAATTTCCATGACTTTTACTTACTGAACTTCCTCTAAGTAGAATGGCCCCGCAAGTTGTTCACGATTGAGATTCATCAGCTTCAGATAGGGAGGTCGAGGTAACAACTTTACTTTATCAACGACGACGACAAGTTCCTCCGTCTCGTTTGGTGTGTATCCCTTCTCAAGTGTACTTTTCGCCTTGCTCATTCTAACTGAATATTTCACTTCATTTTTCATCGTTTTTTCTTAGGCAATAGAACTCCCTCGCTGTCTCTCACTTTTCCGGTGCCGGTATTCATATTGAGTGAATAGGTGATTTTTTGATCGACTCCAAGATCGTCTGAACGGCGTGGCAGGATGCCGTAGAATGTACCCCCCTTTAGTCTGGGGTTAAAACTAACTTTCCAACGGAGCTCAATAAACGTCCAACAAAGTGTGAAATCTTCTGGATACCGATAAAATATACCTTTTGAATGTGTATTGGGCCAAAAAGGTGGATACCATAATTTCACAAGATGCGAGGTTCCTTCGAAAACTATGATTAATTGATTCCTGATCGAAAACCACCACGGTATACTTATTTTTCGTCAGGAATTTGATTACCTGCTCTATTTATGTCTGCCTCACTATCCGGTGCTACACGTCGAGCAAATGTAAAACGATTGTTTTCTTTAAATCGAAATAGCCATCGTGAATATTGTCTTGCAAAAATGTTTTCATGGCGGATGAAGCAGTGAATGGTGTATGTTCCCGCATTCACCCTTCTCCATTACGCGCTCTCCTCCCGCCCTGCCTCTCTTCCTCCCTCTACCTCGCTGCATAGTATGAGCTGAGATAGGTATGAGCTCACTGGAACAATACCAGCGAAACCTGATCTGTAGTGTAATGGCGAACACTTTTACATGACTCGCATCGCACCACAGTTCGAATCAAGCCAGAAAATTCAAGCAAAAGAGATGACGTCACAAACAAAAACTATTACTCGTGAAAAATGGCAGTTTCACGTGTAACAAGTTTAAGGGTCCTTAAAAATTTGAAGCATGAAGTAACATGTATTCAATATTTCAATTTCGCATAACATTCGGGACCCGAGGCTTAATAATGAACAGCTGATTTATGTTAATATCAGTTATGATTTGATAACCGTGATTAATGATTATGAGTGCTGATATCAACTGATTATCATATGTTATCAACAACACAAACACACGCACCGCGGAGCGGTGCGTGTACCGTCGACACGCCTGTGGGGGAAAATAACAGGCGTGTCGACGGTACACGCACCGCTCCGCGGTGCGTGTGTTTGTGTTGTTGATAACATATGATAATCAGTTGATATCAGCACTCATAATCATTAATCACGGTTATCAAATCATAACTGATATTAACATAAATCAGCTGTTCATTATTAAGCCTCGGGTCCCGAATGTTATGCGAAATTGAAATATTGAATACATGTTACTTCATGCTTCAAATTTTTAAGGACCCTTAAACTTGTTACACGTGAAACTGCCATTTTTCACGAGTAATAGTTTTTGTTTGTGACGTCATCTCTTTTGCTTGAATTTTCTGGCTTGATTCGAACTGTGGTGCGATGCGAGTCATGTAAAAGTGTTCGCCATTACACTACAGATCAGGTTTCGCTGGTATTGTTCCAGTGAGCTCATACCTATCTCAGCTCATACTATGCAGCGAGGTAGAGGGAGGAAGAGAGGCAGGGCGGGAGGAGAGCGCGTAATGGAGAAGGGTGAATGCGGGAACATACACCATTCACTGCTTCATCCGCCATGAAAACATTTTTGCAAGACAATATTCACGATGGCTATTTCGATTTAAAGAAAACAATCGTTTTACATTTGCTCGACGTGTAGCACCGGATAGTGAGGCAGACATAAATAGAGCAGGTAATCAAATTCCTGACGAAAAATAAGTATACCGTGGTGGTTTTCGATCAGGAATCAATTAATCATAGTTTTCGAAGGAACCTCGCATCTTGTGAAATTATGGTATCCACCTTTTTGGCCCAATACACATTCAAAAGGTATATTTTATCGGTATCCAGAAGATTTCACACTTTGTTGGACGTTTATTGAGCTCCGTTGGAAAGTTAGTTTTAACCCCAGACTAAAGGGGGGTACATTCTACGGCATCCTGCCACGCCGTTCAGACGATCTTGGAGTCGATCAAAAAATCACCTATTCACTCAATATGAATACCGGCACCGGAAAAGTGAGAGACAGCGAGGGAGTTCTATTGCCTAAGAAAAAACGATGAAAAATGAAGTGAAATATTCAGTTAGAATGAGCAAGGCGAAAAGTACACTTGAGAAGGGATACACACCAAACGAGACGGAGGAACTTGTCGTCGTCGTTGATAAAGTAAAGTTGTTACCTCGACCTCCCTATCTGAAGCTGATGAATCTCAATCGTGAACAACTTGCGGGGCCATTCTACTTAGAGGAAGTTCAGTAAGTAAAAGTCATGGAAATTTTTAAAGTAGAGAATGTGCGTAAACGTAGGAAGAATAGAGGTAAAGAAGACCTGTTTGTATGATGCCATCGTTGAATTCCGGGATTAAGGAGCATATAAAAGGTAAAGGTAGTTAGGCTTTTCCGCGCAAAGTGGCCTATGTTAACCCCCTTGGTTTGGGGTGGACCAGAGGACGAGGCGAGTCAAACTCGTGACTTTCGAATCATCATTCCTGGCACACAACTACCGCAACGAGTATGAAAACTGTGATAAAACATATGAACTGCTTCCGTTATTCGGTTATTTATCGAGCATGAGGTCTTTGATGAGGCCAAGAGTTGAATACAATGACAAGATCCCCATTTACTTAGCAGACACTAATGTAATTAAACGAAAAAGCGGAGCTGCAGCAGGCAATAATCCATTTATTCGAGAAAAAAATCAGTTGGCGATAATACACTGTGAACAAAATATCTGATCACTCTACGGAGTTCTTAAGGAACACTGTAGGTCACTACAATATCCTGAGATGTTTACCGCTCTGAACGTGAGCATGATTCCGAAATGATTATTATGAAGCCCAAGCTCAATTTACAATAACAAGGGATTCCAGTACATGAAGGTATCCGCCTTGACTTCTCACCAACGGTTGCTCCAGATCCGGACTGTAGCCCAGACGGGCCTTCTCGTGATTGAACACTGTGTTCAGTCCTCCTCTTGGCGTATGTATCAGTGAATAGTGTGAATCCAGTGAAACATGAGTATCCAGAAGAATAGACGTACGTGACTCCGAGAACCCCGTGGAAATGTCGCCAGATGCGTTGACAGCGACGTTCACTGAAGGTAGGATGCCATGTAGAGTATGCATTCGCTCACGACGATTGAGGTAACGCCAGAATGTGAACTGCTGCTCGAGATACGTGAGGAGTGGTATCATATTAACTGACAATCGTCATTAATGCTCCTCTCTGGGGTACTGAAGTCGCTTAATGTCGTTAGAAGACGGCTTTTATACTCATTTTTTTTGGTGAGGGGCGGAGTACTGTCTCTCATTTTACGGTACTATCTGTATTTTCACCTGCATCTCTGATTCTCTCACTATTTCTCCCTTGCAAAGTCCACTGAATTCTGCCAGTTGCGCACTACATATGTCCGAGGCGTGCTTTCCTGACTGCGCTTCTGAGAGCTATGTGGCTAAGGCGCCCTCTGCTCCGACAACTTTCGCTTCGATGGTTAGAGGACAGCCAACTCCGGGAGATCGACACATTCCCACCATGCCTGACTTTTTTCCAACGACACCTTCTTCTACTCCTGCTCCTGTCCGGAGCATGAACTGCAAATCCGACGATTCTCGCCAGAAGAATTCGTGCATGGTATGTTAAAAAGATGCCGAAATAACTGAGATTTATTTACAGACACGCCGACAGTGGAGTGTTAACATTCGAGCGCTTCAAATACTTTTATGTGGGACATGCTGGAAGCTGTTCAGAGACGAGGAAAGCCGGTTGCCCATTGGAAAAGGCCAGCAAACTATTACGGTCAATGTCTGCGAACAATGTGTTAGGAACAATCGCCACCATCGATATGGTTGACATGTATACATTGTTGTGTCGCTATGTTGTATATTGGAAGTAGCTATATTTTATAATGTTACACTACGTCACAACACCCGACACTACAAGTACTACCTTCACCATCTTATTACTTCATCGTTCATTAGTATGCATAAGGTGGCCAAGCACCGGTCGTTTCTATCGCGTCTCGCTAATAAACCCGATTTAATTTCTAAAGCTACTCTTGCGGAACTCAGCTGTGTTGTTGAGATTCTTCACAACCTATCGTGTATACCTTTCTCATATAAAGAAAAGAAAGTCGTGTGTAGATATCTACCAATAATTAAAGAAATAGCAACGTGCTCTCGTGAGAGAAAGGCTAGAAAGCAGCTTTGTCAGTACGGAAGTGGATTCATCGGAGCAGTAGTTCCCGCAGTTCTTGCCCTCTTGACTCTCCTTCAACGATGAGCAAAAACAATACCAAATACAAGCTGGTACCCTATTATGTATTGTCAAGTGACGAAATAAAACTAGAAGAGCTGCGTAATGCTCAGGCAGAAATGCTCAAGGATCAAACAATCGACGATTCGCTTAAAAATGCCTTATTCGAAGATATGATGCACAAAATCATTTCGTTCAAGGAAAGAATGGACTTGCGAAGCAGAAATCAGGGCAGAAATGAAGGCAAGGCGATGCAAGTACCTGCGTCTGCTCAAACAGAGGAGGATGAAATTGAAGAGGAGAACCCCCAACATGATGAGAATGATGTGGACGATCTTGAGGATCAAGGTGATTTGTTCGAAGAGGAAGCACAATTGATTGACGACATGGATAGTGACGAAGCACCATTTCAAGATGTAACACCTCGAAGACAAGAAAGACGAAATATACTGAAGAAAGCAAGAGGAGATGTGTCTCTGACAGAGAGTATATCTCCGTCAACCACTAGATCTGGCACCAATTTCGCGAACAAGAACTTGGGACCTAATCGAGTCCTACAGAAAAAGAATGGTTGGAATGTTCAGCGACTGAATTGGGTACCAATGAAATAGAAATTCGTCTTCTTTGTGCATTTGTGTGCGTGTGTGCGTTTGTAGTCATAAGATAAATACATTCATTTTCGAAAGTTTCAACAAATCGATAATAGTAAATTTGCGGGCTTGGGCTCTTAGAATTCGACATTTCTCCACCCATTCACTGATTCGTTTCTTTGGGTGCGCTTGCACTGAGTGATCGTCAAAGTGTTCAGTTAGACGCGACTGACGAAGCTTCTGCAACGATATATACATGGTATACCCGGATGTTGTCACTACTTACCATTACTCCATAGTGTTTGCACAATAATTTGAGGTCTTTCCTGGCAAATGTCATATTGTTGAGTAATCGTAATTGAAACTCTCACCCCCCCGACCTCCTTTCCCCTTCGTTCTTCCCAAACTTGTAGAAGATGATGGACATTCAGGAAATTCTTTCATAGCGGTACTCAAAACAGTAATGTAAAAAAAAAACTATTCGAACGGTGGTTGACATACCATTTGGCAGATTCCGTTTCGATTTCCTCTGCTTCACTGTTGATCGTACGATCGTCTAAGGGTGTAATAATCTTGTCATCCATTTGCATAATGTTAGAGAAATCACGGTCAATCGAAGAGTCCCTTCAGAAGTGGAGGTGATGTTCAGATAATCGATAACTTTGCATCTTACTCGAAATTCGAAATTGCATGAACACTCACCCGGGACAGGGGTCTCCTTTACTTTCTCTACCAGTTGAGGAGCTTGATAAATTGTGTGATATTTCCTGCTTACGTTTTCTCAAAATTATCTTATTAGAAACTATGAGTAACTTGACGTGCCGCTTGGTTATTCCAGCTCCATTTTGCATTGGCTTGCGTGTTCTTGGAGGCGCCATCATTTCGTAGCTGGGCGGAAAAAACTTGTCGCAATGTGCAGTCGTTGTGGAGAACACTCATTCAAAAAAATGACGCGTCTCTTTTCAGTTCAAGGTCTTCCTCATTAATCGATCGATAGTGTATTTGCTCTATCGAGCAGATGACGTAATACTGTATACTCAATCCGCTGTTCATATCATATCATCATATCATATTTATCCTGACATCAAGGCAATGGGCCTGCAGGAAGCACAATCAATAGGGAGGGGGTTCCCTAGATTCCGAGTGATTGCCAGCATGCACTCCATTCCACTTTGTCAAACGCCTTCTTGAAGTCCACGAACGCGAGGTAGACCGGAATACCGTACTCCGAGGCTTTTTCTGCGACCTGCTTGATGGTGTGCAGGTTGTCGAGCGTGCTGTGCCCTCGCCGGAAGCCGGTTTGGTGGCTGATTCAGTCTCTTCTAGCACTGCCTCGAATCTTTTCAGAATACACCTGGTCATGACCTTGAGGGTTACGGTAAGCAGAGAGATGGGCCGAAAATTCCCGATGTTGGTGGGGTCTCCTTTCTTGTGAAGTAGGGAGACTACGGCTTCCGTCAGCTCACCAGGAACCAGGTCTCCAGCTACCAAACGATTGAGGAGTCGAGCGATGATTGGGGCAAGATGGTCTCGGGAGTGGAAGAGCATCTCCGGAAGAATGCCGTCGGAGCCAGGGGAGTGTCCGCACTTGAGGAGGGACATCGCGTGTCTGGTCTCGTCGGGTAGGAAGGGAGGGAATGGATCTTGAACTCTCGAGGGGACTCCGAGGGGAAGTTGTACTCCAGGGGTGTAGAGATCCTCGTAGAAGCGCTGAACCGCCGCCACCTTAGTGACTTCTTGCGATAGTTCACCAGTGCCCACGTGAGTTTACCCTAAACCATGTTCGCCAGGACTTCGGGCTGGTTGACTTCTTCAAGAGTCATCAGCAGTCGACAAAGTGCGAAGGATAGTTGAGAAGATAAGCCAAAGAAGACTTCACCCCTTGACCGTCCGACACAGTGATTACGAAGATCCTAATCCCCTTACTAAAGTTACCATCCTGCAGGTCCATTGCCTGATGTCAGATAAATCTGTATCTGTCTCTGTATTTGTAGCTGTTCTCAATGGAATGTGCGCGAGATTTCCGCACGCGATAAGGTTGCACACTCTCGTATGTAGGGAGGCTAAGTAAGGAGAGACCGGACATGCTAGACATCTCTTATCCTGATCATCATTACCACACATCAGTAGCATGAATAAGCCCTTTTCTCATTACATAGTCGACTTGAAAAAAAAAATCAATAAACGAAAATCGGTCTCGAGGCAATCTCGAGAGTACTCGAGAGAAAGCTGCCGAGATAAAAGGATAACTGAGAAGCATAAGGAAAAGCATTCTCACTAATTCAACCCTAAGATTCCCCATACATGATTACGGTTGTACCTGGAGCGCTCTTTGTCCTTCGGTCATACATTAGTCATAGGAGGAGGAGGTAAGGAGAGAGAGAGTCAACCATGTCTATTCACTCTAAGGCTCCCTGGCTAACATACCCCATGGTATAGTGGATAACACTTTTGATTGGAAGACTGAGACCCGCCGGATCGAACCCCGCTCGCGAACGCCTGCAAAAAGTCGGCATCCCCTTTAGTGCACCCGCGGGCCGGCAGCGGGGACATTAGCTCCCTTCCATCCTCTGGCTCAATTGCACCCATGGCCTATCGGATAGTGGGCCCGTCGACTGGAACAGCGCCCGTTGGATCGAATCCTGCAAACGACGGCTTCATCTAGGAGAAGCCGGCTTCTGATAATTGTTAATAATTGATTAGACAGGGATGAAGCCGAGACGGGAGTCGAGATGGAGACGGGAGTCGAGATGAAGCCGGGAGTCGGGATTCGAGAGTCGAGAGTCGGGATTCGAGAGTCGGGAGTGATAAGGAGTGATAAGGGCTTCTCAGGATGAAGCTATTATCATACAGCGAAGAGATGCCTTTAATTAACTACT
>LS543912.1:289123-305464 GCA_900490775.1 Pristionchus maxplancki
AGACCTATATAGTGCCCTAACATCGCGCAGAAAAAGAAAAATCACTTTTTCCGTTTAGAAAGTTTAGGTCATTTTGTCAGAAAACCGACCACCCCGCACCGGAGCATGAACAAGGAATGACTATTTTGACTCACCAATCTTGCCCAGACTCTTCTCTATCGAATGTAAAAAAGCGCATTGTTCTATCTCAATTTTAAAGCAAGTTATGGTCATTTTCGTGAGACACATTTTGTTAAAAATGATCTAATGCAACGTTTTTGACCTACCAATACTCGAAAATGGAAACCGATATCGAAATTCTGAAAACGCAGTTTTGTAGAGCATCGTTCGAAGTACTTTTGGTACATTTTTCAGTCAGATCGGAGATACAAATTCCTATGTCCGCTTACCCCCCTCAAATGGTCGATTCTCTCGCGATTCGTCTCATAAGGATCTATTTCCGTCCAAAAAAACTTCGTTAGGCGACATATTCCTTCCAAATATTTTTTGTCGAAATTTTCAAAATAAACATTGTTAACATACGCCTTTAGACATAAAAAGTTGATCGAGATGGTAATTTTCATCTTTTGTGCGATCGTTCATTTGGCTGTCACGGCGTGACAATCAGTGACACCCCGTATCACGACGTGACAGACGGACGTTCCTTGTTGTCACGAACCGTCTCGATCGTTCGGATCGTGACGATTTCTGTCACGATCCGAACGAATTGGGACGATTCGTGACGAACGCCGTGATGGATCGTGATGAACTGCGTGACAGCAGATTCTAGAGCCTGAAAGTATTTATTTTAGATATTTGACTTTCCCCTTGTAAAGTGATACCGCTCCCGCAACGAAAAGAAAGTGGACTATACGGCAGATTTTACGAAGCTGCAGAGTGCGACCGACTTCCTAAAGTGTAAGTTAACAACGAGTTACAAACTGCTGAAATGAAGCTGTTACCTCATTGGAGGGCATAATGTGAATGCCGAGGAAAATTCCAATGTAAACGCCAGCGAAGTGACCGGACAACAAAACCTTAAATAAATTTTGAATTTTTTCGCTTAATTTCATCACTTATGATCTTGTTTTTAACTCTATTCACCCACCTCTATGCCTCCAACAAGGCATAGCAAGAAAACGAAGCAAACGGATAAACAGACGCCAATAACTAAATTTCGCATCAATGAAAACCTCATCTCTCGCCAATTCTAAACGGTAAGACTAGGCAGGGATAACGCGTTGCACAAACCAGGCATTCGTTAGCGAGATAGGCTGTGACTAGGGCGAAACCTCCTGATGAAGCACCGAGTGATCCTACCGAACGGAACATCACGTACTGAAGCAGCACACCTGTGCTCGATTTATTCCCTATCAAAGTTTCGATCTTCCACCGCCCGCCATAAATCACACCCATTGCGTGCACGCGACACACCCATTGCGCCCATTGCGACAGGGCAACACGCCGAGCTCCCACTTCCATTTGTAGATGAATTCCGACGATTAACTGAACGATGACATTAGTCGAAAGATGGACAATACTGCAAAATTTGGAATTTATGGTTGATCCATCCCACTTTGCTGTTGCATTATGTCGTCATTTCCGAATACCATTTCCATTTTATCAAACTCACCCATCATGCTCGAACTGCGGGCTCCAGAAACAACAGATATCGGTCCCAAGATGAGGCACAAATATTACACTGTACTGTAAAGCGGCGGAGTGGTTTTAAAAGCAGACGTGTTTTCGAAATAATAACGAATAGGGAAGAGAATCAATGCAACGAAGCATAGTGACTATCGTCTTCATCTTCAATGCTCTACTATTCTGCCAAAAGTTCGCCTTTATTAGCACAGCTGCCTACCGGTTGACTCACTATCTCTCTATTCTGCAATGACATCCTATCCGGCGCAACTGTTTGCAATTTCGCGCACGCAACTCGGTGTTGTTTGTTGTTTGCTATTACGTCATGCCCCTTCATTTTGGTCAATGTCCTTCCGTCACCTATTCGTGGCAGCATCCTCAACGACTTTCTCAAACTTTTTTTCGTAATCATTCCTTTTATGATTTAACAACGACTGCACTAATCTCGAAGCAAGACCTCTAACTACTATTCACTCCTCAATAACAAATCTCTATCTCTCTCTATTTGTTGCCTCGACAACCTTCCATTTTGACTCCTACCGTATGACGCAACGGAAGGAGAGAATTTCGTATCGAGGAAAATCCCTCCCCGCATCGTCATCACTATACGATTTCCTCCCCCATAGCATCCCAGTAGTGACTCTCTACCTACACCTCTTTAGCGTTTTCATCTTCTATTCATTTATTTCTCCTCCTCGACTTCTCATGTGTTTCCCATTCATGATATTTACCGTGATTGGAGCAGTCTAAAATTCCATTTTCCTCACAGATACCTATATTATCTCGCTTGATCTCAATCGAAGGAGGACTAAACATTAGAAATTCTCTCAGAAAGGTGAGTTGCCCTATCATATACTAGGAGCCGAGGCAAGGAATTATGAAGTAATTGTTATTCTATCGTTATGTAGCTGCCAACCTAGGCACTTCCACTACCATCCACCAAGATACGATCTCTGTGGAGTCCTGGACTACTTCGTTTTTTTCCTGCCCTGTTCAAGTACAAGGGAAACGAGGACTACTACAACCCATGCAACGTTCCTCGTTATTATTTAATGATAAAGCGGGTACTCGCGCCTTCTACCGTCTGTTTGTTAACCGAGCTCATATCCGAAGGGTGGTACAGTACTTGCGAACGTCTCATTGTTCTTCATCTAGATTTATAGATCAGAATCAGGAATCTCGTTCGGAATGCATTTCTGGAATTGTCTTACGTCTCTCGAGCATAATCACTTAGTCATCCTCGAGTTGATGGGCATTCCACGAGAAATTGTGCCATCTGACGATAGTTAGGATAGTAGAAAATCGATAATTTCTAATTTAACAACAAAAATTTTCGCGAGATAATAACGAATAGCGATGAGAATTAATAAAATGAAGCATAGTGAGCATAGTGACTTCATCTTCAATGCTCTACTATTCTGTCAAAAGTTTGTCTTTAATAGCTCAGCTGCCTACGGGTTGACTCACTACGTCTCTACTCTGCTAGGCATTGAATCCACCAATATCTCTTTCTTTGCATTGAAAAAATAGTGATTTGAGAAACTATTTATTCCAAGCAAGTTTATGGCGTAGAAACTCGGCGTAGAAATACTAAGATTCCTTGTTGGCCGAGTTATTCTTCAAATGTAGAGAGTGAATGACAAGAGAACCTCGCCCTGCAAAACTTGTTTCGATGAATTGATAGATTCAGAGTGCATGCTACAGACGTACTGTTGATTGATTTAGTTCTGGATCTACCGATATCAAAAAGCTGACCTCATCTTTCAGCAGCTCCAGGTGGAATTTGTTCAGGTCGTGCTGAAATCATAAAGATAATAAGAAGATGGACATTGGCACTGACAGGAAGTGATAAAGACACTCACTCGAGCGGCCTCATGAAGATATAGGAAGAGATCTGCGGCTAGAGGGAGAGCAATGTCCTTTAGCACGACGGATCTCTGAAAGAATTAAAACTTGTGCATTTCAACTCTCATGCTTCATATGACTGGGCATGTTTATCCAACTGTACCTTGGGGGTTACGGTACTGCACACGTGAGCGTAGTGAGCGTCGATGCGTGCCTAGAATCGACCCTTTCAGTCCTTTCTCTTTTTCTATAGTAATCATATTAGTGCTTGAGATTCTAATGACAATCTTTTAGTATCTTTTTGCTAATCCATTTAAAATTATTGTGTGAAACACTCACCAGAGGACAGATGTTTTCGAAGCTCTCCACGTCGCATTCGTTTTCCTGAATCAGTACTGAATTTATTTAGAAATCATCATCACTCAACCTTTGATACGTGGATGGGATGTATGTAGTGCAATTCGACATTTCAAGAATTATCGTGAAGACGAGACAAAGTAGATGTCTGAAATAATGTGGAACTTGAAAGATTGGAAGCAACTATTGAACAGGACACGATATGAAGAGAAATTCAAACAATATCAAGAGCCAACAGCGGAAACCGAGCGAGAACGAGAGTGACCATCACTCCTCTAAGGCAGAAATCGTAATCCACTCTTCCCTTCTTCCCCACTTGCTATCAACTGTCACTGCGTGTCCGATAGTGAGTGATAAGAGCGTACATTTGTGGATCGATGGATGATGCGACGATTGAGATAGCAAGAATGAATACAGTGAAAGAAATTGGGACATATTCTGGGATATATAATCATCAGAAAATTATATTCCATTCGCCTTGCAAAGAGAGATACATTCATCTATTCGATGGATGATAATGATCTATTCGATGGATGATAATATCAGTTCAAAGATGTATAATTCATTGATTGGAGAATGATCATTGATCAGTAATCAACTTTATCGTTTCTACAATAGCCGACTGAGACTGAATCTGTCGTTGTAGTTTCTAAATTAGACAAAGGCGAGGAAAGTTCTAGACTAGAAATGTTAAAGGCAAGGCACACCGGGCGAGAGGAGAAAGCGAGAGGGAGAGGGAAGGTGGGGGGGGGGGGCGGAGCCTCTCTCGCGTGTGTCTCTCTTCCTCCCCCCCCCCCGCCCTCTCGCTCCCCTCACCCCCCCCATAAAAATCTGAAAAAAATGTCTAAAAATCCTAGAAAAATTGAGTTAGTCGGAGTTTCAGGACACGAACACAGTGCTCTCTCTGGAAATATGATTTTTTCGCGGGTTTCGCGACATAAACCTTCAATTTTGACCTACTCAAATATCTCTGACACATTTCGTGTCCTCCGCAATCGATAGGGGGTGGGAATAGCTATCCAACGCGCTTTTGCAGGAGTGATTTCGTTTTGAATGAGCTTTGTGCTCCTCCGTCTCACTTTTTGGCGAGATCATGTCAACACAAAGTGGGCGGAGCTTGCGGCCCCTACATATATTCCTGATTGCATTGTAGGGAAGATTCGATTAGTGGACTGGCATCATATAGAAAACCGTGGGTTAAATCCTGAGAGGGGCGATGTGATGGAAGAAAAAAGGAACTATTCAGAGATTTCTAGAATATCACTGGGCGCGTAACGAAAAGGACGCGTTTTCGTAAGAGTCTTATTGCCTCATACGCTGACTTCGAGGTGCCTGTGGGTGACGGGCAATTGTTCGAACAGTTGGAAATTACTGGGAATTTGCACGACACAAGATAACGTGAATTTGTCCTGTTCGCCCATAAAAATTATTTATCACGATATTAAAGAAGGCGTCCCACGAGGTGATATGATGGGCTCCCACCACGAATGACGTGCAGAATGAGAATCAATCAATAAATATTCCAGAACGGAGCCGTCCAAAAACCTCAGACGCCTCTTCAATTCAATGCTACTCCGATGATCAACCAAGCTCCGAACCAGCCAATCAATAGCATCAAGCGATTTTACTGTCGAAATTCGACTACGCTAGGTGGTGCTCGTCGGTGGGCCGACTTGCTCGATGGGAATACGATACCCTGCTTTCCCAATGCTTCTAGGGCACGTTACCTCTTCGCAACCGAAGTTACTACCAATTTACCGACCCCGGAGGGATAGAGGGCTTGGTTGGCCTGGGCGGGGATCGAACTCGTGNTTTTTGATGGGTCTTGTGAGATAAATATTTCAAAGATATCTATCTTCGTATATCTCTTTAATTATAAAGCAATTCAAAACATCATATGAGCCCGTTTGTGTAAGAATCGAACAATGTCTGGCACAGTGAAAAATGCAGGTTTGAGGTAAGAGTGGTTTTCGATACACTTTGGGGTGCCTATCAAGACCTTCAACTTCTTGTTGCTCAATAATTGATTTTTAATTAGTTATGCTGATTTCAAAATAGGGCATATTTTCAGTTTTTGCAGTTTAACTCCCAAACGGCTTAAGGAATCAAAAAATTGTAAAGAGAGACTGACCTTCATTTTCGATAAGGAAGCTGATGATAGTAGATAATAACCAATGTGCATAAATTTGAATAAAATTGGAATTGTATTAAGCGCTAATGTAAAAAGTGCGGTGAGCGGATAGAACACAACGTCCATTGCCTTATTTTAAGCAACTCTAATCGAACTGGGGACTGTGCGATATACCTAACGCGAGTTATGGTTTTTTAAAGTTCGACAATTTCCTTCCAGACTGTCATTTCTCGCCGCACCAATGGGGCGAGGGGGGAGGAATAAGAGGGAGCGAGAGGGAATGAGTGGAAATAGGGTATGGGGAAGTGAAGAGGAAGGAAATCTTCCAACTTTGAAAAATCATAACTCGCATTAGGTATATCGCACAGTCCCCAGTTCGATTAGGGTTACTTAAAATAAGGCAATGGACGTTGTGTTCTATCCGCTCACCGCACTTTTTACTTTAGCGCTTAATACATTTCCGATATTGATCAAATTTATGCAAATTGGTTATTATCAACTATCATCAGCTTCCTTATCGAAAATGAAAGTCAGTCTCTCTTTACACTTTTTTGATTCCATAAGCCGTTTGGGAGTTCAACTGCAAAAACTGAAAATATGCCCTATTTTGAAATTAGCATAACTAATTAAAGATCAATTATTGAGCAACAAGAAGTTGACGGTCTTGATAGGCACCCCAAAGTATATAGAAAACCACTCTTACCTCAAACCTGCATTTTTTCACTGTGCCAAACCAGGTCGGATTTGTCCGATTCTTACGCAAACGGGCTCATATTTATTATCGAGTGGGAGAGATCATCCAACCGTTAATACTATCATTGCCTGTCATTTGTATATAAATGCCTTTCTCTGTATCCATTCATTCATTTATTCACTACTACTGTTCACAGTCTCCCATTTTTCACAATTCCAGGGTCAAATGATTCTGCTGGTCATTGTACTATTCACAATTTCGTCCTCTGGAGCTGTCGAGGAACAACTAGATTTGAAGGAGTTAATGGTAAGCTTACTCTATGAAATACTGTACCAAAGCACAACTTTGAGGATGCATTCCACAGTCAATATTTTTTGGATCCACTGGACGACAACGTAACTACGCACATTCTGATGGAAGACTCTGCAAGGTTGAATGTAACGACTTGGGAACTGATCGACAACTGCATAGGTTTCTACAGTTCTAATAAAATAACCGCGAAAAAAAATACAAATTGGATAATTTACATGAATGTTATCTTTACGTTATTATTCAGACCTATTACATATTACCTCCCCCTTCTCTCCATCGGTTGCATACCCTCTGGCTATGCTGCGCCGTAAAGGCTACGCTTCCAAGCTGCACGTCTAGACAGATTATGACCTCCAATTTGGAAGGGGGCGGGGTTACGACCGATCTGGGGTACAAATAGGGCCTCCTCTCTCACTCACTAATCAGTCTTACTACTTCTCCTCTACCATGTCCTACCCCTGGACCGAGATGATGGATCTTATCAAGAAGGATAACGAACGGAACCCCGCGCCCTGTGCCATGCCCAAGACTGAGCAGCTCTCCTATCCCAGTGAGTTTCATACCTTTCTTCATTTGACGAATTATTGAACTATATCATTTCGTAATGCTCTCTCATCGGTCAGAGAAGCGAGAGTGTAAGCGATAGTGAGAGTGGCAGACAATTGCTCCTTCAATTAGTGATCGTTCCTTTCCTCTCAGATCCCTCTCCAGCCCCTGCTCCCGCTGCTCCAGTCGCTCACTACTCGCCCTTCCACTCTCAATGGCTCGTCAATTCCACTCCTGCAGCTCCAGTGGTTTCTGTCCCAGGCTGGGACATACCAGCACCTAAAGGAAGTCGCAAGCGCAAAGCATGTACCAATGATGAGGAGCACGTTACAAAGCACAAGAATGCAAATAACCGAACGGTAAGTAGCTCTTATTCTCATATCCTTATCCTTCCAGCCCCTTTATTTTTGCCAAGAAGATTTTTTAAAACCAATAAATTACTACATAATGATCTTATTCTAGGGACACCGTAGACCATTAGGATTAATTCTGTAATCATTCAATACAATTGCAGGACATGGTCCGCCCTCTGGAAGACTACGGTACATTTGATCCGACTCTCCGTATTCCTATGAAGCCTGACCTCCCCAAAGGAAAGAAACAGAAGAAATTCTTTTGGTTCTTCCTTCTCGAACTCCTCGTTGATCCTTCGATGAAAGATGTCGTTGCATGGACGGGACAAGGGAGGGAATACCAGTGAGATATTCAACTTTCTTCATAATAATTTGAAATGTTGTCCCATTTATTGTTTATTCATTCATTTCAGTATCAGAGATGACTTCACATTCAGAGTCCACTGGACCAGGGAACAGAATATTGTCGAATTAGTAAGTGATCCACCAATCGATAGTTACCGTAATCGTGATTGCAGGTGAATTTCGATAGCGTCAAACAGAAGATTCGCTCCTACTACAAGAGTCGCGTCATGAGACCTACCGATGTCGTCAATAATCGATTCGCATTCCAGACTGAGGTACGGTAGAATACGGTAGATGGGAGGAATAGATTGACATTGTTCTCTTTCAGCCTTCAATCCACGTTGGAATGACGCGCGAGCAGCTGACGGCCTACATCGCTGCCCATCATGTTGTGAGTTATCGAATTTATGCGATCCTCTAGTTTCCGCCCTTTTCGATCTTATCGTTTTCTCTTCAGATCCCTCCTACTCCTCCGAAAATCGTAAAGAACACTGCTACCGCTGCGAAAATCTGCCCTTCGCCCGTCCATTCGACTGAAAGTTTCTTCGATATCTCCGCTCAGTCGCCCCCAGCTCCTACTTACCCCATCACTCCTCCCACTGTTCCACCTCAGAGTTATTTGCCCTCTACTTTCGATTACCCCCTCACTCCTCCCACTCTTTCTCCCCAGAGTTGTGTTTCCACCCCTTTCGATTTCCCCACCATTCCTAATAATGTTTCACAGATTAATAATTCCTCTCCTTTCCATTACTCCACCACTCCTTTCCCCACTACCGCTCCTTTCTTTCCCGATCCCTCTACGTTTACAGACCCCATGACCCCCCTTCAACTGCGTCTCCTCAACGCTCTGTCCTATCCTATCCTTCCCAGCCTCTTTTTATTTCCCCTCTAGACGGCTTCGAATCACGTAATGAATCCGAAATGAATTCCATTCTAGGGATGGCAAATGAAGAGAAAAGTGAAGAATGAAGAGGCGATTTTCCCCTACCTCTCATTCTCTCTTCATGAAGAGTGACCGGGTCGGTCTGGCTCTGCACGCAGAGTGAGGGACTCTGCGTGCAGAGCAATAATTTGGTTTTCTGAGAATAGGCATAACTCGAAAATGGATGAATATTTTTCCTTCAAACTTCGGCTTGTGCATGAGAGGGGCACTATGCAAATCCTAAAAGTGCAGATCGGTACCTACCGTACCCTGAAATGGGAAGTACGGTACCTACCGTACCCTGAAATGGGAAGTACGGTATCTACCGTACCCACAAACGAGAGAAATTGAATCAATCGTATGCAGAAGCAGGAAATGCGGTACTACTTAAGTCAGAAGTGGGAAATACGGTGACTACCGGGTTCAGAAATGGGAAATACGGTACTTGCCGTACCCAGGTCCCAGGTAGGGGAGGGGTGCGAATCTTAGCTTACCAAGTGAGGGAAATAAATCTATCACCCAGCTTTGATGGTCTGTAGGGTAAAATAAGTATGATTAATTTTTTCCAAACAATTGGCAACCAGGGTTGAGTTTCTTGAAAGCGGATAGTGGATTTCTTAGCTATGAGAGTTAGAAGGTGTACTGTAAATCAGAAGGAGTAAGATCAGGCGATCGAATCAACAAGGTATTGGTATTAGACCCTAGAAGTGCTATAGTTGCTTCCCAGACCCCAGTTCACGGTTACTGTGAAGAAATCCGGTCGAAAACGCTCATTTTGAGTTTACTCTGCACGCAGAGTCCCCTCATTCTGCGTGCAGAGCGGCCGCATCGCCCGTCTCTTCGTGAAGAATGACGCCGGTTCGCGCGCCTTTGTGAGAGAGAATGAAGAGACAAATCTCACTCTTCAATTGCCATCCCTAGTCACGAGTTATCAATAGCACTATCAATAGCATAGTAGAGCTTTAATATCACAGCTGCCTACCTTTTGATTCACAATCTTTCTACTCTGCAATGGCATCCAATCCGCCAATGGTTTTCTCTTTCGTTGCATTGAAAAATAATGAATCGAGAAACCATTTATTCCGAGCAAGTTTATCATACATTTAAAATATACTACTGCATTCTACATAATGGGGACGGGATGGAATTGAGAGATCAGTGGCATGAAGAAAATTGTCAATAAGGAGCATACCGAACGTTAGTTTTATGAATCTGCGATTGCATAACGAGGGATTGATGTGGATAATAAGGATAATCAGGGGAATAATCGAATCCATTGAAGGAAGAATCCAAATGAGGCTGTGAATTGATGTGTGGATTTGGAGCTTGGTTGATCCTTGGGGTAGCATTTGATTGAAGATACTGCTGATGTTCCTGGTCTCCGTTCTGGAATATTTATTGATTAGAGCAGACTAATGATTTTCGAATATATTTCGAATGAGCTCACCTCGCAATTGTCAATGATGAATTTGTCCAACTGTTCTCTCGTCATTCCGAGGTAGTAAGCTGGTTCGATCACAAAACCGAACAATCCATCCACATTGTGGCCCTTATGATCACTCGCTGGCACCGCCATCACAATTCCTTTCGCTGCCCATGTTCTCAGCGTTCGACAAAGAGTGTCCCAAGAAGACTGAATGAGACCAAATTATGTTGATTGTTGAAATTCGAACTCACAACAACATTGGTGTTCTTGTGCTTCGCCCACAGCTCGCAGACTGCTCGAGTGTCCTTCACTCTGAAGTATCGCTGATAGCCCGTCCAAGCGATTGTCGATCTGTACGAGACATCACCCAGAAGTCGAAGAATGAAGAACCAAAGAAGCTGCTGGCGACCTGCAATGAATTATCGATTTTTAGGATGCTCGCAAAGATTGAAACTGACCACCCTTGAGGACCGTGTCTCTCGTGTTGTCCACTGTGAGTCTATCAGGGAATCTTCGGCACATCTGACTGGTCTTTCCCTTAACTTTCTCGTATACTGCGAATTGCACTGGCTCAGGAATGCCCTCAGGCGCAGAAACTGAAAGTTTTAATGGTAAATTTGCATTTGTAATTGAAATTCGGGGATTTAATACAGTGAGGAGAACAGCTCACCGAGAGGAGTAGAATAAGCGTTGGCAGTGGGGTGAGGAGCAGCATAAGACAGAGGCATTGGGACAGTGCCTGGAAATATTGAACAGTTCGGAGTTTTTGAATATTTATGAGATGATATTTGAGTGCAATTCAACTCACCATGGTTGAAATTAAAAAAGTTCTCCACTGACGGATTGATGGAATTCCAGTAATCATTGAGTGAATCGTTGCTAGGTAGAACGTGGTTCCGAGGTGGGTAATAGGGCTGATGGGGACCCATCTCCGGCCACTAACCCAGCAAAAATACATTTATTTAGAGAATCAGTGGAATCACGCATTGCATTCATTTGTCGTGGAAAGTACAGGACATCATGTGGAATAGGTGCACGATTCTAAGATATGCGACTTGTAACTTTATTGACTTGTACAAAATTACGCATCAAAAATAGTCGCAATGTTATTTATTTAGTTCACTCGTTTGATCACAATCAGAATAACACAACTGGCAATAGGAGCTAAAGCTACAGTAATAACTGACAATCAGGATGGAATAACCGTAATATAATGAGCAATAGTAATTTAATTTGCATCTAGTTAAAGCAATCTCCGAAATATGCGTTCATTTCAGAAATTAATTGAGAGGATAGCAGAGGCGTCGGGGAGGAACTATCAGGGTCGTTGATCTGTAGATTGGGAAGGGGTTGGGTCAATGGTGGAGAGAATGGAATAGGGATGGCAATTGAAGAGTGAGATTTGTCTCTTCATTCTCTCTCACAAAGGCGCGCGAACCGGCGTCATTCTTCACGAAGAGACGGGCGATGCGGCCGCTCTGCACGCAGAATGAGGGGACTCTGCGTGCAGAGTAAACTCAAAATGAGCGTTTTCGACCGGATTTCTTCACAGTAACCGTGAACTGGGGTCTGGGAAGCAACTATAGCACTTCTAGGGTCTAATACCAATACCTTGTTGATTCGATCGCCTGATCTTACTCCTTCTGATTTACAGTACACCTTCTAACTCTCATAACTAAGAAATCCACTATCCGCTTTCAAGAAACTCAACCCTGGTTGCCAATTGTTTGGAAAAAATTAATCATACTTATTTTACCCTACAGACCATCAAAGCTGGGTGATAGATTTATTTCCCTCACTTGGTAAGCTAAGATTCGCACCCCTCCCCTACCTGGGACCTGGGTACGGCAAGTACCGTATTTCCCATTTCTGAACCCGGTAGTCACCGTATTTCCCACTTCTGACTTAAGTAGTACCGCATTTCCTGCTTCTGCATACGATTGATTCAATTTCTCTCGTTTGTGGGTACGGTAGATACCGTACTTCCCATTTCAGGGTACGGTAGGTACCGTACTTCCCATTTCAGGGTACGGTAGGTACCGATCTGCACTTTTAGGATTTGCATAGTGCCCCTCTCATGCACAAGCCGAAGTTTGAAGGAAAAATATTCATCCATTTTCGAGTTATGCCTATTCTCAGAAAACCAAATTATTGCTCTGCACGCA
Source organism: Pristionchus maxplancki (assembly GCA_900490775.1). NCBI lineage: Eukaryota > Metazoa > Nematoda > Chromadorea > Rhabditida > Neodiplogasteridae > Pristionchus > Pristionchus maxplancki. The sequence goes on from LS543912.1 coordinate 301,843, forward strand.
GAGTCCCTCACTCTGCGTGCAGAGCCAGACCGACCCGGTCACTCTTCATGAAGAGAGAATGAGAGGTAGGGGAAAATCGCCTCTTCATTCTTCACTTTTCTCTTCATTTGCCATCCCTAGAATGGAATTCATTTCGGATTCATTACGTGATTCGAAGCCGTCTAGAGGGGAAATAAAAAGAGGCTGGGAAGGATAGGATAGGACAGAGCGTTGAGGAGACGCAGTTGAAGGGGGGTCATGGGGTCTGTAAACGTAGAGGGATCGGGAAAGAAAGGAGCGGTAGTGGGGAAAGGAGTGGTGGAGTAATGGAAAGGAGAGGAATTATTAATCTGTGAAACATTATTAGGAATGGTGGGGAAATCGAAAGGGGTGGAAACACAACTCTGGGGAGAAAGAGTGGGAGGAGTGAGGGGGTAATCGAAAGTAGAGGGCAAATAACTCTGAGGTGGAACAGTGGGAGGAGTGATGGGGTAAGTAGGAGCTGGGGGCGACTGAGCGGAGATATCGAAGAAACTTTCAGTCGAATGGACGGGCGAAGGGCAGATTTTCGCAGCGGTAGCAGTGTTCTTTACGATTTTCGGAGGAGTAGGAGGGATCTGAAGAGAAAACGATAAGATCGAAAAGGGCGGAAACTAGAGGATCGCATAAATTCGATAACTCACAACATGATGGGCAGCGATGTAGGCCGTCAGCTGCTCGCGCGTCATTCCAACGTGGATTGAAGGCTGAAAGAGAACAATGTCAATCTATTCCTCCCATCTACCGTATTCTACCGTACCTCAGTCTGGAATGCGAATCGATTATTGACGACATCGGTAGGTCTCATGACGCGACTCTTGTAGTAGGAGCGAATCTTCTGTTTGACGCTATCGAAATTCACCTGCAATCACGATTACGGTAACTATCGATTGGTGGATCACTTACTAATTCGACAATATTCTGTTCCCTGGTCCAGTGGACTCTGAATGTGAAGTCATCTCTGATACTGAAATGAATGAATAAACAATAAATGGGACAACATTTCAAATTATTATGAAGAAAGTTGAATATCTCACTGGTATTCCCTCCCTTGTCCCGTCCATGCAACGACATCTTTCATCGAAGGATCAACGAGGAGTTCGAGAAGGAAGAACCAAAAGAATTTCTTCTGTTTCTTTCCTTTGGGGAGGTCAGGCTTCATAGGAATACGGAGAGTCGGATCAAATGTACCGTAGTCTTCCAGAGGGCGGACCATGTCCTGCAATTGTATTGAATGATTACAGAATTAATCCTAATGGTCTACGGTGTCCCTAGAATAAGATCATTATGTAGTAATTTATTGGTTTTAAAAAATCTTCTTGGCAAAAATAAAGGGGCTGGAAGGATAAGGATATGAGAATAAGAGCTACTTACCGTTCGGTTATTTGCATTCTTGTGCTTTGTAACGTGCTCCTCATCATTGGTACATGCTTTGCGCTTGCGACTTCCTTTAGGTGCTGGTATGTCCCAGCCTGGGACAGAAACCACTGGAGCTGCAGGAGTGGAATTGACGAGCCATTGAGAGTGGAAGGGCGAGTAGTGAGCGACTGGAGCAGCGGGAGCAGGGGCTGGAGAGGGATCTGAGAGGAAAGGAACGATCACTAATTGAAGGAGCAATTGTCTGCCACTCTCACTATCGCTTACACTCTCGCTTCTCTGACCGATGAGAGAGCATTACGAAATGATATAGTTCAATAATTCGTCAAATGAAGAAAGGTATGAAACTCACTGGGATAGGAGAGCTGCTCAGTCTTGGGCATGGCACAGGGCGCGGGGTTCCGTTCGTTATCCTTCTTGATAAGATCCATCATCTCGGTCCAGGGGTAGGACATGGTAGAGGAGAAGTAGTAAGACTGATTAGTGAGTGAGAGAGGAGGCCCTATTTGTACCCCAGATCGGTCGTAACCCCGCCCCCTTCCAAATTGGAGGTCATAATCTGTCTAGACGTGCAGCTTGGAAGCGTAGCCTTTACGGCGCAGCATAGCCAGAGGGTATGCAACCGATGGAGAGAAGGGGGAGGTAATATGTAATAGGTCTGAATAATAACGTAAAGATAACATTCATGTAAATTATCCAATTTGTATTTTTTTTCGCGGTTATTTTATTAGAACTGTAGAAACCTATGCAGTTGTCGATCAGTTCCCAAGTCGTTACATTCAACCTTGCAGAGTCTTCCATCAGAATGTGCGTAGTTACGTTGTCGTCCAGTGGATCCAAAAAATATTGACTGTGGAATGCATCCTCAAAGTTGTGCTTTGGTACAGTATTTCATAGAGTAAGCTTACCATTAACTCCTTCAAATCTAGTTGTTCCTCGACAGCTCCAGAGGACGAAATTGTGAATAGTACAATGACCAGCAGAATCATTTGACCCTGGAATTGTGAAAAATGGGAGACTGTGAACAGTAGTAGTGAATAAATGAATGAATGGATACAGAGAAAGGCATTTATATACAAATGACAGGCAATGATAGTATTAACGGTTGGATGATCTCTCCCACTCGATAATAAATATGAGCCCGTTTGCGTAAGAATCGGACAAATCCGACCTGGTTTGGCACAGTGAAAAAATGCAGGTTTGAGGTAAGAGTGGTTTTCTATATACTTTGGGGTGCCTATCAAGACCGTCAACTTCTTGTTGCTCAATAATTGATCTTTAATTAGTTATGCTAATTTCAAAATAGGGCATATTTTCAGTTTTTGCAGTTGAACTCCCAAACGGCTTATGGAATCAAAAAAGTGTAAAGAGAGACTGACTTTCATTTTCGATAAGGAAGCTGATGATAGTTGATAATAACCAATTTGCATAAATTTGATCAATATCGGAAATGTATTAAGCGCTAAAGTAAAAAGTGCGGTGAGCGGATAGAACACAACGTCCATTGCCTTATTTTAAGTAACCCTAATCGAACTGGGGACTGTGCGATATACCTAATGCGAGTTATGATTTTTCAAAGTTGGAAGATTTCCTTCCTCTTCACTTCCCCATACCCTATTTCCACTCATTCCCTCTCGCTCCCTCTTATTCCTCCCCCCTCGCCCCATTGGTGCGGCGAGAAATGACAGTCTGGAAGGAAATTGTCGAACTTTAAAAAACCATAACTCGCGTTAGGTATATCGCACAGTCCCCAGTTCGATTAGAGTTGCTTAAAATAAGGCAATGGACGTTGTGTTCTATCCGCTCACCGCACTTTTTACATTAGCGCTTAATACAATTCCAATTTTATTCAAATTTATGCACATTGGTTATTATCTACTATCATCAGCTTCCTTATCGAAAATGAAGGTCAGTCTCTCTTTACAATTTTTTGATTCCTTAAGCCGTTTGGGAGTTAAACTGCAAAAACTGAAAATATGCCCTATTTTGAAATCAGCATAACTAATTAAAAATCAATTATTGAGCAACAAGAAGTTGAAGGTCTTGATAGGCACCCCAAAGTGTATCGAAAACCACTCTTACCTCAAACCTGCATTTTTCACTGTGCCAGACATTGTTCGATTCTTACACAAACGGGCTCATATGATGTTTTGAATTGCTTTATAATTAAAGAGATATACGAAGATAGATATCTTTGAAATATTTATCTCACAAGACCCATCAAAAA
>LS547731.1:1959-12755 GCA_900490775.1 Pristionchus maxplancki
CGTTGCTCAAAAACTGGCTGTTACGATACACAGTGTTCGTCAACACTGGATCGTGGTACAGAACGAACTCTGCGTTGCTGTTGGTGGTGCCTTGGAACCACTGGCCTTTATGCGCTGGGTGCGTCCTAGTCAAGGCGGGTTAGAAACGGGAAGGTCCCAGACTGTCACTATCGTTCAGCAGAATACTCTACTGTTCTTATGCGATGTTAAAAAAATGGCAAAAAGATCCGATCTTTGACATAGAGCCTGTTAAAAAATATGCAAAGATCCGATCTAAAATTTGAATTCCCGCAATTTCGTATATTCGTTAATAACTCGGCTCCCAATGAAGCTAGAGACTTGAAAATTGGAGGGTATGTTTGAAACGTTAAAATGAAAATATAGTTCAAATTTCAAGTCTCTATCTGGTCTGGGAACCGAGATAATCGGCAAAAACGAAAAATGCGGGAATTCAAATAAAAGATCCGATCTTTGCAAGGTCGGATTTTTGCCCAGGAAAATATCGGATCTTTGCATGATTTTTAACAGGCTCGATGTCAAAGATCGGATCTTTTTCGGGATTTTTAACGCCACATAACTACTGGAGCGGTTTATTTTGCCAAAAGAAGGCGTTTCATAAACTTCGATGTCAGTCTCCTACTCTGGCAACCTCCAATCTAAATTCTTATCTTTTCAATCAAATGGTGCAACTGATGGTGTTATTGAACACCAATGTATCATTGAAACCCCACTTTATCCTTCACATCATTTTAAGCATGCACAATCTCAACTAGCGAGTATAAATTAGGCATCAACCTACTTTCTTGGAAAGTATACAATCCGGAATGTGATTAACAGTGAAATAATACTGGATCCGTCAATAATACGTTACATCGTTACATGTGTATAGCTAGGCTAAAGGGGAGGGGACTGGATTACTTAATTATTTCTTCGGAAGAATCTTCCGAGAAATCCTCCCGGTCTGCCCATAATTGGTCTCGTCTGGATGAAGGGTGCATGTTCATCTGAACAAATTTATTGAAAACACGCTTCTCTGACCGATGAAAGAGCATTGATAACTGAGATATCCTATTTAATACTCAAAATGGGCTATGACTCTCTCAGATTCCCATGTTCTCTCGTAGGCTAGATCCCCATCACCTCGCAGACTAATGTGACACTTTACCGATCCCCTCTCTAACCCGGCGCGTCTAGCACGCGTCCTCGAGTGAGTCTGACTTACTCGAGTGCGTCTTCTCTCCTTCGGGAAAATCGTCGTCACTCAGCCAACGCGCCTCGTCCGGCATCTCGATACGGATCTGCAATTTAGATTACAATTTCGTATGGAATTGACGTCCTCAGCAAAAACATAGCACCATGCAGACATGGAACAGTCAAGCGATAGAACCAACATGTTTGAAGGTCACGTAATTTTCCTCGTCGATCCAACCGTCAAAAACCGGGTACGTTACAGATTTTAGTTAATTTTTGACGACCTTTTCCTACTCTGGTGCCATGTGAGAATGGCAAATTGCGGGCAGAAGTATTCTAATGCATTGCAAGATAGTCATTCATCCGATCTCATAACAGAACCATTGCTCTCGATGCAGTTTCAAACAGAAGAAGTCGGTCAATCATAGGATGAATCTGCACTCGCACATACCTCCAAATTGGCGAACTTGGATCCATAGTTGCCTGCCCAGAACTGGTGGTCCTTGCCCTGCAAGAATATAAATTATATCTAGGTTCGGCCCCTGGCCGGTGCATTAACTTTTGCTATTTCTAATGAAATCATGATTAGGCCCTTCATTCGCGACTAGATCAGTCAACCCTCTCCAACCACTTGTCCAGAAATAATTTTTTATCAACGGAACCATACCCATGGAGCCAGAACCGGAGCCAAACCAGAACCCATAACCGTACCTGCGACAGTACCGCGATCTCCCGCATGCCCACCGGGTAGTCGACGAGCGCGATTTCCACGCGGGACCAGTGTGCCGGGTCTGACAGATATCGATTTTCGTAAATACCTATAAATCTGCATCCACTACATTTGAATGCAGCCTATTCATTCTAGCACTCGTCAGACTCTACCTCAAAACACTTCCAACTGCTGATTTCGGGCTCCAAAAGTACCATTTCAGGTGTGAATTCAAGTCACTCGTCCACTGCGTTTCAGCCAAATGTAAATCTTCTCATTCACTCGTCCACTCCCCTTCTCTATGCCTACCATTTTCAAACGCATCAAATTTTCAATTTGGTTTCAGGGTTGCACGTAGTTCATTCAACTCACTCGTCCACTGCGGCCACTCCATCTTCTCTACGGCCGACCGCTTCGGAAGCATAGTCTGCGCGTCGAAATCCTCGCCGTCGCGTAGAAGTTGCGCGTGCATCTAAAGTTACTCAAAAATTGTCTGCCAAACATTAAAACATTGCCATAACATAGACGAATTGTATGAATGTATGAAATTGTATGAATCTTCGGTTTCTGGCCCCCTCTCCCTCTCTCTTTCCCTCCCATTCATTCCTCGTAAACACCAGAAACCGAAGATGTTCCGAAAGATGATAGATCATAATCGCCCACCTCGTAGATCGACGCGCAGTCCCAACGCGGCGCCACCATCTCACTGATGACGATGCGCGGTCGGACACGGTCCAGCACCCATTCCTGACAATTAACTAATTTGCGGTTCCGGACCTTTCCCGAAAGCCGCAGACCACTCACCGGCACGCCCTCCTTCACCAGATTGATGGTGACCAGTCGCTGGCCCCAGCTGTAGCTCGTGGCGAAGCAGCGGACAATGTCCGGATGCGGCTCGCAACCGGCCGGAGGCTCCTCCACGACCATCCTGGCAAATTCACCGGGTAGAATTAATGGAGCTTTGATAATAGTCGATATAAATACGCTCAACATTGAAACCAATAGGCTCCTCCATCAATGATGAGTACCAATGGGTATACCATAGAAGGACAATGCCGTTCGATTCCTTGGCAGTTTGTGCACTGTTTCATCTAGTCTTCGACCCCTTGACTACTGTACCCCTTTACTACCGTAACCCATATCCACCGTACCCGGATCGATCGATTCGATGGCCGCTCGTCGAGAACTTCCAGCCGTACTCGTTGGTCATCGCCTCCATCGTTTTCATCATCGGAGGGACGAGGTTCGATCTGCAATCAGCCATCTAGGGGAGGGGGCGCGTGCTAGATGCGACGGGTTAGAAAGAGCGAGGGGAGCGGCTTCCCTCTCCCCCGCTATTTCTCTTAATTAGCATTGATAACACGATCAAAATCCGTCAATTTTCCATAATTTCCCTCCTCCCTCCCCCTCGCATTTTCCATAATCCCTTTCATTGTTCACTCAATTGACCACTCTCTCCCTCTCTTTGCATCTAATATCCATTATGCATCACCTCCCCTCTCTCCCTATAAAAGGGCCTCTCCTCCCATCCCTTTTTCTCAGATCAACTTCGACGTCATCATGGACAAGTCCGCCTACATGGGAGCGCCCGGCTCGGAATCCGGAGGAGGAGGAGGAGACGGGTACGCCAGGTACGCACCGAGGATCTCCTGAGGACCCCAAGGATCCTACCGTGTCCCCATCTGATCTCCATCTTTGCAGATAGGAGTACGCCTGGGGATCGTCGTCCGGCGGCAGCAGCGGCAGCGGAGGATTCGGCTCGGGCGCCGGCATCGGCAACCTCGTGGTACGTTTGTCTCCCTTCCCTGACCCTGATCCTACCGTACCCCTCGACCTGATTCCCACCTACCGTATTCATGCTGGTACTCTTGCACTTCTAGTGACCTATGCCCACTCGTCCGGTCTTGGTACCGACTACCGTATCCTATTCATACCGTACCTCATCATCACATACCCTCGCACATCTCGATTACCGTATTCTAACCCATATCATTCCAGGCGTGACCAAGCCGCGCACGGACCAGTCGTGCTACATGGGCCCGTAAGAAGCCGTCATCGTTGGAGGGTCGGCTCCGCCCCCTCCGAGACTCCGCCCACTGGTCGTCCGTCTCAACGTTGTCGTCGTCTGTCGTGCCGTCGCCAGTGCGCCCCTTTCGTGACTGCTCTATCGAGTCTCGCCCGCCGTATCGCCCCGCCCTCTCTCCTCCCCTGACCCCCCTTTACCTCATCCTTAACAAAAAAATTCAGAAATTAATATATTTATATATTTGGCGCTTCTGCCGTTGGGGGGGCCCCTGTACTTTTTACAAGTTACAAGGAATGATAGGGGATAGGGTGGGTATCATGGTGATAGGATATTATGAATTATTATAGTAGCATTCTCATACTATCACCATGATGCCCTACCTATCATTAAAAAGTGTTATAGTGGTAGACAACATACGGGGCCCCCCCCAACGGCAGAAGCGCCATATATTTATATATATTTATTATATTTATATACTACTAATATTTACGTTACGTCAAGAAAGTAAGTTGCGTTTGTTTAATTTAAACCTAATCTAATTATTTTACTAATCGGTACAGGTCTTTCAGTAATTAATAATTACCAGATATTAATCAAGAAAAGGAGGCAATAAAAGGTAATAAAATAATCAATAATTTTTCCAGATCTTTTAGCATTCTCAGCTTAATCGTTACTATTTTGTCCACTTTCTCTCAAGGCCTCGATAGTTTCGTTTGTGATAAACTTTTTTTTGTTGTTTAATTCATGGTTACACTGGGTGGTTGTTGGGTATGGGATGGGATTCTTGGTCCTCGTAATCTTCACTGCCCATCTTCTTGACTTCTTCGCCTTCTTATGAGGCAGTCTGGTATCTTCTTGTCTTCACTTTATCTCTTTTGTAGTTCACTCCAGCTCTACTCTCCTTCATCTCCTTGTCCTCACTTCCTTTCCCTGTTCCCGTTGCATTCTCACGCTCTTTCCTAGCCCATTAATTTCATTTTCCTGATGAGTTTCCGCCCCTTCTTCCTTTCCATCAACCCCCTTTATCTCATAGAAGCATGGATAGGAGCCATACCTGAAAGGGTTCTTGACCCAGGCTCGTTCGAAGTCCAGTTGGCCCACTCGTGTCTGCAAGTAATCGATATCTACCGTACTCACTTCAGATCAATCGATAACGCGGAATCTACTGTAATCTACCGTACCCACCTCATCGTTCTCCGCTTGCTCTGCTAGACTCCTTCTGAATGCTCGCGAGGGGAGGTCGACGGCGTCTCTCTCGCAGAGTTCGATCCAGAGAAGGGAGTCGGAGAGGGCATCATAGACGTGACGATTCGTCTGGAAGGAAATCAATGATGATCACAGGTGGGGGGGGGTGTATCATTCTAGAACACTACAAGGATAAAAAATATTGTAAAAGACCTCCTGAGATCGAAATAACAGGAGTTCTAAAATGATACCCCCCCCCCCCTTTCAGGTCTTCGAATCGATAACCTTTTAGATACCATTTCGCATTTCTACGCATTTCGAGAGGATTGAAACAAGGAACTCACCAGTTTCATCGATTTGATCGTCGCGTAGTCGAGTCGTTTGGCGATCTCGTGAATGACCACATCAGGATAAGCGTCGATCGAGGCCATTTACTACAAGGATGAAACGATAGTGCATCAAATTGGTTGGTCCACCCCCGTAGAGTGAAAGGTGATACAAAGAGGGAAAATATTGTGAATGGGCCAATTACTGATGTAATGATGGATGTAGGCACTTTGGAACACGAAATGACGAGTATTCAGGCGAAAATGGAAACGTTAGATACAATGGAAGTATTGACAGACCCTCGTTTGCGACTAAATTGTCTCTGCCTATTAGGTTAGTAACTCTGCCTATTAGGTTAGTAACGAAAGACAGTTGAAAAACAGATGAGTTCGGGTTTTAAGATGATGGGATATGAAAGGAAGGGAACATTACACCAAGAGGAGAATCACTTCCCAGATCTCGCAATAACCTTGAGGAACACGGAGAGGATAGACCAGAGGCAAGAGACATGCGGGTTTCGAAATTACTCCAGCGCGTGAGAGAGAAAACAACCCTAGCGGAGAGGGATGAGTCATGCACAATAGAACGAGAGATTGGAAGCCAAAGCAAACAAATCAATTCGAACTTGTTGTCACTCAAACAAGGCAAGAATATTTCGCAAGTGTCTCTGTTACATCCTCAAGTATCCAAAAGATTCCAAAACTTAATTTTATCACTTTCAAACGCTCCAACAACAAGAATAATTTATGCTCTTTGATAATCTTCTAGATTACCCATCATACATCACAGAAGACAATATATTACACCAACCAGGACAAGTTTGTACGCATCGAATCTTACTAATTAGCGAAAAAAATTAATTATTCATCAGAAATATGACATGATCGTCCAGAAAATGAAGTAGAGGAGTGTCGACCATAGGGCGATTTTCAGCATGGATACTGAGAGAGGAGTGGACGACTCGAAGGGAACCGAGTGGAGCTGGAATGGGGGACATTAGGTTCATATTTAGCAGTCCGTACTCACATGACCCCTGGGCTGAGTGGCTAAGCCTAGAAGTAAACCCTATATTTGCCCAAACACCATCTCTCTATCGACTCCTCCTAAATGAGAGGAATAATTGGAGAGGGGCTACTCCAAGATAATTAACAGAGTTTACTAGTCTATTCGAGGCAGTAAATCTTTTACTCACATTCAGGGCGATTTTATTTCGCCGTTCTAATTATAAGAGATAGATTTCAGAATGTAAAAAAAGATTCTATGAGTTATTAACCTGGACAGTCTTATCGGCGGAAAGGGAGACGATCGATGCCCTGAAGTTGGCGGACGGACCGGGAAGTGCTCCTCGGAGAGCGAGTTCCTGACAAGAATTCAATCAGTTATCGATTGATTACCGGAACCCCAAAACAAATCAGCAAACGGGTAATATAGTTGCAGGAGGCTCGAATTTGAAGAATATTCGATTTGGTGCCACATCACCCAAACAAATCGATAAATGTCGGCTACTGTACCCTCGGTAGCAGCACATCGCGCGCCGATCGATCGAGAAACTCGATTCCCGTCACGAAGATTCCTGCAATATCGATTTGCAACCTAACATGTAAATTCCTCATCACAATCACATGTCAATAATACATCAGATCATCGTGCGATATTTCACTATCGCCTACTATCACTACAGTATCCCTTCCTCACCATGGGTATTCGGGGCCGCGTGCAGTTCCTTCAGATCGATCGTTTCCAGCACGTACACCGACCCGTCCATCGAACCGACCGCGCACAGATTGCCGTCTTGCGAGAGGGCCAGGGTGGAGATCGTCTGCAAGGGGATACGGTAGGCAGATAATGTCAGAGTGATACGTTCACGTTTCAGGCTCATCGCATGTGTCTGGACACGGGAGGAGCTCTCCAGGTAGTTGTGGTTACAGACTTTTTAGAGGCCTAGCGTAAAATTCGATTTACCGTACCTCCCCAATCTTGAGTCCCTGCACGGCTTTTGGCTGCATCGTCGCCGATTGCCGATTGAATTCGTAGATGACGAGGAAGGATTGCGACTTGGACGTGCTAAAATCTTCTTTGTTCATACATCTCTAGGCCGGAACACTTTTATTGTCGGAATAAAGTATTCCACTGTCAACTCACCGTGCCACCTGGTTGAATGCCGCCAGCAGATACATGTTTTGCTCGCCCAGAGGGGTGAATTTTACCGTGCGCACCTTAATTATCATTTATGTTAATTATTACATAAGTATTCAGGGGAAAATAATAAATTTACAGTGAACGACTCTCTTCGCTCTCTACCGATCGATATCAACCCCTACTGTACCTTCCATCCCTTCGCGAGACCCGCCGGGGGCGTCAGCGAGGTCACTTTCCGGCCGAATTGCATGTCCCAGATGTGTGCGGTGCCGTCACCGACGGAGACGACGTAGCGACCATCTGAATCGAGGTGGCGATTAGACGAATTGGCGAGATTCATTCTGTGATTACGCACTCAAATAGCTTCATTGCAACACAATATTGACAAGGCCCATGCAAAGAGCGAAGGCTGTCATCGCAATACCAACAAAAAATAGAATGTTAGATGCAAAAGAGATTCAGAAAATACATATTTTCGGAGAGACAAGAATACTCCGGGTTGGCAATTTTAAATTTGAAACTCAAACCCACCAGGCGAGACGTCGACTGAGTCGACGTTTGCTGTGTGCGCCTCGATCTTGAGTAGAGGATCGCGCGCCAATCGTGGATCCTGAACGAGTAACAAAAATACCGTGTCAAAACAAAAACAAAAAAACAGCTCACCCTGTATTCGACGAGGTCTCGCACATTCCACACCTTGACGTGTCCGTTCTCTCCTCCCGTCACCAGTCGACCGCCCTTCGAGGTCGGGTCGAACGAGCAGCATCTCTGAAGCAAGGTAGATGGAGGCGATTCGATGAATTGGATAATTAGTTTATTACTTCAGTCTGGAAATCGAATGCGTGTTTGCTTTGTGACAATTTACCTGATAGGACTCATCAGTGGTGAGTCTGCCAACCTCTCGGACGCCGAATGTCAATCGCTTATCCTGAAGGAAAACTTAATTCATAGGCAGATAACAAACAAGTTTAACCGGTCAGATTCCAGAAAACGGGTCAGTTTCCTACCTCATCTTTCACATCGCCGACGAAGCCAGTGGTCTCGTAGATTGTGCAGTACTGAAGAATGTTCTCATGACTCTCTGGCAATGCTATCTACCCGAAAAAAGCTGAGCAAGAAACACAAATAAGGTAAACTTGAAAAAGTTGTAAAGGTAGTCCTCTAGGTAAGGAAGGTAACCTCATCTTGGCCGCACGCGATGTAGTACAATCCCTTGTCGGGAGTGTCAGCACACGCGACATCCATGTTCATGTTCGAGTATTTGTCAGTCCTGTCAAATCAGGGGTTAGTGAAATTGTTTTTAAAAAAAAACATTGAATAATCTCACCCGATCTGCTGTGCAACAGAGGCACGGATCGGAAGGGTAGACGCCGAGGCATTGAGGTTAGAAGAGAGGAGGAGAACCTGCAAGTGTTTTGCTTTCCTATAAAGACCCACGCATATGGCTTTGAGATGGTTTTCTGTGAAAGAACACACCTCGAGCTGATTAGTAACTCCTGTAGCCGCTGCTCCGCCGCCTTCAGCGAGCACAATGTGACGCGGGCCTATCCGACGGACGGAGTACACTAAAATTACGGAAGGTAAGGAGAAATGTACTGAGAAACGTTGAGTATAGTTGAGGAAACGCGTATATCTTACCCGGAGAGGCGCCAATCGCGACTACTGGCGGCGCTTTCCGTGAATTGATGTTGCCCATGGCTGTAAAAAACAAGTTATTCAAGTGTGAAAGAACAAAGCACAATGATAAACGACAAAACAAAGTAAGAAAGCTCATGGGAAAACTGGATTGACCAACACGACAGCATGAATGAACGGGGCTCGTAAGTTACAGTTAGCGCATTTCGTAATAGCAATATTTTCCCTAATATTTAAATTGTTGTCTGTCATTATTAAATTATTTCATTTAATGTCAAATCGTTTTATTAGTATTTGTAAAACAAATCAAGCAAATAAATAATTTTAATTCGACATTTCAGAAAAAAGCCACTTCACGATCCAGTGGTACGGTAGCCATAATCGTCAAACTTGTGGCGCGCAAGAGGTGAGGTCGTTTTTGAACCGCTCCCTTGTTTTCGTCGTATGTTGTTCGTGTTTTGTTTTGTTGAGCTCGTTCAGCTCTCAGTTCATCACCCCATGCAATCGCTACTTCAGGCCACCGGGCAGACTTGGCCCCATTCTCGCTAGAGAAGGATGCTCACCATCTCGCCCAACAACACCAACCACGATGGCTCCTCGTCGGCACTGCTCTCGCCGTCGATGCTCGACCCGGAGGACAACATCGTGCACAGGCCAATCAACGTCGCCGAGAGCGTAAGTGACTTGGTTTGCCTGGCGCTACTTAATGGCTGCAAATCGACTTATTGACTTGATTTTACCCTTGATTTGCAATAAAGTTGCATACTTCTTGTTTTGATCCTGTGAAGCGAAGGGTTTTGCGATTCCACTAACGAATCGAGGGATTGGACAAGCGCCTATACGTTCGACGACTAACTGTCGTGTGTCTCATATTCGTATACACTGAAGGCACTGAAGGCTGTTACTGCACGATTTACTATGCGAACTTCGTTCAATTGTTCGATTCATCAATGAACTATGTTGATTCTCGCTTAACTATGAGGCGCCTCATCCCTTCTGATATTAGCTAGCTTAACGTTTTGCTGAGTAATGCGCCTGGTACATTACTGTCTTTTACTAATCGACTGCAAACGTGGGCTAGCAAAGTTGCAACTGGAATATCCTCGCTTTAATGACTTTTTGAATATTGGGCGCAAACAATCAGGTCGTTAATCACAGTTGTTTGCAGAACGACAAGATGACGGCGCATCCTCGCTTCTGGTGTGGAGTTCACGAGCACGGAAGCGACAACACCAAGGACGTCTACAACTATGGAGTGTCAGTGGATTTACCTTCCTTGGCTTACGCTTTGTTGATTGTGATCTAGTGATCTGAGTAAAAGAGCTCTCATTTAGCACTATTTTGTGTATTGTCAGCATCTGAACCTCACAGAACAGCTTCATATTTCATATTTATCCTGACATCAGGCAATGGGCCTGCAGGAGGTGACATCATTGGGGAGGGGATTGAGAGCTTCGTTCTCAAAGTGTCGGAGGGTCAAGGGTTGGGATCTTCTTAGATGTGTCATCTCAAATGTCCGTCGCTCTTAGTCGATTGATTACGTTTGAGTGTTGAAGAAGTCCATCCAGCCGCCGAAGTCCTGAC
>LS547731.1:25604-42175 GCA_900490775.1 Pristionchus maxplancki
CCGTTTATTTTGATTCCGCTCTGTCGAATGTTATCGTTGATTACGAGGTCTCAGAGTCTCGTTTATGTGCTCAATCGGTACCTATGGCCTTTAATTGAACGCATGGAGAAGAACGGAATTTTAGAAATAATCAATAATCAAATAGAAAATAAAATGTTCCGTAATGTGCGCTAAACACCGTAGTGACTTTGCTGAGCATGCGAAACGCACGATACCTGCAGAGTCCTCTCCGATTCACATCGCCACCGTACTGTACAAGTCGCAGCGACGCACGACCCTCCCACCAGCCAAGGAACCGAAGAGGAAGACCATTGTCAAGGTACTTTGCCGTGTCTTGTCTAGGGTTGACTTTGCGGCCGCTAAATCCATCGAAAAAATGAGGAATTAAAGTCAGTAAATTGGATCAATACAATACCAATGACCCAATTAATTGACCTTTTCATTGGTATTGGGTATTGAATTGATAGAGTTCCAAGTGTTTCCAACAAGCTTTGAAATGCGCTAGTTGCAGCACATGAAGATGGACCCGTCGTACGGGCACCAGATCAACCCCGTCTCCCGGCTGATCCAAGTGCTGCAGGTGAGAAACCCGCGAGATATCCGTTTCCAGAGTTGAAATACCAAATATAGGGACGTTTAAAACAAATGGTTTGTTGAAAATCCGACCTCAAAAACCACATGGTGGGAGTATTTTGACATTTTTTTCGTCAAAAACACATGGTAGACAATTTTTGACGACTGGGGAGTTATTGTACCTTTGGTTTCACGGTACTTTTTCTACGGTGTGCGTTTCAAACAATCCCTAAATTATGATCTTTGTCATTTTTTTCTTTGCAAGAAAGCACGTGAGAATAGTTTTGTAAGGGTCCGACGCCTGATGAAGATGCGCTTCAAGAGTCCGCCATAAACCCCAGAATTTTATTCAGATATGAAAATATGAATTTTAAGGCCCGCGGCGAGCCCGATCCGGCGTTCGAGTTCCTGGGAGAGGCGGGCCAATACAAGTACAAGCAGTTTAACGTACAGGTTGGTAAATCGCGAGATTCTATCCAATACTCGGATCTTATTCGCTTCATGTATTCGTCCTTCTTTTGCGATCACGAAGGAAGAATGATGAACATTAGAGTTCAAAATACGGGTAATCATCTCCTTATTTCGCACCTCCTCGAACCGATGAGAGGGTGCGCAGAATAAAGGGTGATAAGACATTTCGCAAAAAGGAACTCGAAAAAGGACGTTTCGCAAATTTTTCAGCCGCGACGCGACCGCGACGCAGAGCACGCACATCCTCTTTGAAAGCTATTTTCGCATGATTACAAATATTTTTTTTATTTTTCATGTCGATTCCAGTGTAACTGAAGCAGCGTAACCCGATAATTAAGAAAAAATACGTCAAAATGTAAATGAAACGTGCACAAAACAATTTTTTTCGAAATGTCTTTTTGCGAACCGTCCTTTTTCGAATTTTCTTTTGCGAAATGTCTTATCACCGAATAAAGAGACAATTACTCGTATTTCGAACTCTAGTGAACATGCCAGCGTCAAAGCCAATTTTCAAAGCAAATTGCCTCTTGTGCTGCCTGTCTAGCGAGGAACCATTGGAATTGGTGAGAGGCGTATTTCGAAGTCTACCGTGCCTATTTACGATCAATCGTCTGACTCTCTCATTTTGCAATGATCTCTCGTCGAGCAGAGAGGCGAGAGAGCAGGCAAACGTGAGAGAGTGAGATCATTCCTCCTATTTGCAGGTGGTTGTGGGCGATCTCTTCGCCGAGGGTGCCGGCCCGAACAAGCGGCTCGCCAAGAGGGCAGCGGCAGAGCTGATGCTCGAGTTGATGGGAGGTGAGCAAGAGGCGTTTCCAAGGAGTAATGGTCTGACTCTCTCAATTTCCTGTGCTCTCTCGCTTCTCTAACCGACGAGAGATCATTGTGAAATGAGAGAGTCGGACCATTTCTCTTTGCTAGATATTGGCGGTGCTTTTTAAAGCATTTCTGGGGCTGGCTGCGACTAAAAATTAGATAGAGAACGAGGATTTCACGGGCAGTGTGAGCACTAAATGATGACAATATGCGTTGTAGGGGGGATTTTAGGCTTTACCGTTTACCTGTACCAGAGAATAGGCTTGCGAGTAGCGGCGGAGTTGATGGGAGGTGAGACCATGTGTCGGCACTCGTGAGTTTTTTTTGTTGTTTTTTTTTGTAATATGAAATGACTAGGTTGGGAAGGGCCATGATGATTGATACTAATGACGGGGCTCGCGAAATGCTCTTGGGGAGTAAGGCCGTACATAGGCATTCTTAGGTTTCAACGTATTACAATAATTTTAAGTTCTAATCATATTTTCTCTTCTTTCAGTGGCGAAACGATTGCCCGAGCCGGGCAAGAGTCTGCTGAAGAGACGAGAGGACGACATGAACAACAGCGGAATGATGAACATTGGTCAGTTATTTAGAAGTCGGATGAAACATGAATGAACCTGGTAACAGTAATTTATCGTTATCTAGCTTTTGACTAAGCATGATTCTTTTTAGGCTTGTTGTATTGCCATTTGAACAACATACAAAGAGAAACATAAAAAAATAATCCTCAAATTCGCAAATAATTAGCCCTTCCAGGAGTGTTCAACCCTGCGGATCTCATCGAGACTCCGTCACTCGTCGATCCGGTGATCATACGAGACGAGAAGCCCAAGAAGAAGAAGAAGGTGAGACGAAACCCCGATATGACAAGCAATTCCATTCATTCACGTCAGGGATGTGCGAAAATTTAGCAATTTCTAATTTCGCAATGCTCTTTCGCCGATCAGGGAGAGCAAGCATGCAAAATCAAGAGACCGTTAAACCCTGATTCACGTCAATGCCTCTGAATGTTCCGTTGTGTTTCGTATAGATTTCTCGTGTTTCTGAAACAGTAGATAATATTGTCCATTTAGGTGGCAGTCTTATGGGCGGAGCCGACAAATGAGGAAGAAGAAGAAGAGGAGGAAGAAGACAAGAAGGAACCCAAGAGGAGGGTGACATTCAATGCGCAAGTCGCCGCATGCACTGCACCCGGTTGGTTGCGGTTTCACAGAATATACTTGTTAGAGCACTCGTCCGACTCTCTCACTTGCCCTTTTCTCTCGCTTCTCTGTCCTAGGAGAGATCATTTTGAAATGAAAGAGAGAGTCAGACCAGTTATCACTCGTTTGCTAGAGGGGTACGTAGGTACAGTAGCATTGGGCATACTGTAGTCGCGGATTACTGTGCCTGATCAGTATTACCGTATTCCAGACGACCACTCGTACCCGATGACGGAGGTGGCGCCGCTCAAGGCGGACGATCTCGGATGCGCCGGAAAGGTACGGTAGCGAATCGAGAACTGATTTTTTTCTGATCATCAACTGACTTATTTGAGGCCCGTCGACGTGGTCGCGAGGGTCGCGTCCGATCGCTGAATGACTCGCAGCGACTGGCACTCGGGAGGGCGATCGTGCAATGGATGGAGGGAAAGGAGGAGGAAGAGGAGGACAATGTATTCAGTGAGTCATGCAAGGTGTAGGGAAATCGAGCTAAATGGGGAATCGGGGAGTGTGAATTGGGCCGCAAATGAGGATGAGGAGTGGAGGAGGATAAAGTGTTCAGTGAGTAAAATTCTAAATGCAGGAATCGAGTCGGTGCTGGCCCCTAAAGCCGAGCGGACACCGGCCAAGACGAAGTTGGACAAGCTGGGCACGCAGTTCGGATTCAACCCGCACTACACGATATTCCCACAAGTGAGCGATTGAACTTTGATTAAGCCCCTGCTCTTGCCCAACTCTGCGATTAACGCAGATTCGACCGCTGAGCGAATCACGGTAAATATAATTAGAAAAAGTAGTTGGAAATGTTTTTACCTTCGTTTTTCCGACAGTAGCCTGATGAATTTGAGTTACGGAGATGCATTATAGCTTTAGGGAGCAACTCTAATTTATTAGGCGATGCGTTAGAAGGAAGTCTTTTCATTTGGGTAACAGAGGAAATATTTGTTCAGGGCGAGTCAGCCAACGCCGTTCCTCCCTCGTCCACCGGTCGAGTCTCCTCGCCCGCGCCTCCCTCCTCCTCTGCCTCGTCGGTGACGGCATCTAGAGGCGAAGTGGACGCCTCGCCGATGACGTCGTCCGCCGCCTACTTCGTCATCGTCAACATCCCCCTGAACAAGGCGATCGTGAGTTGCAATGATTGGTTACCTTTCGTCTCTTCATTCCGCAGAGATCAATTCAATGAAGACGATCAATGGATTACTGAATACTAATTAATGAAGTATCTAATTAGTTCTTAATTAACTAATTAAGATGGGCGAGGGTCACGGCGCGACGATCGACGATGCTCACGAAGCCGCTGCTGCGGATGCGTTGAAGAAGATCGGAGGGGACTCGAGCTACGTGCCGAGTGGTGAGAAAATTGAATAGAAGTCGTGGTTAATGAATAGGTCAAAATGGAAATTGCTGCTAGAGAGAGCAAGAAAGGAAGACTGCGCTTGAATGTCTAAATGGCATCTGGAAAAATTGTATGACTGCTCATTGCAGTCGCTGCTGCCAAACCGCCGTACCAGGATCAGCTTCGACCCCCGTCCAGTCCGCAGTCGCCCGCCATCCAGCGCGTGCTGCCGCAGCAGATGCAGCAGCAGCCCAACCCCTACTACAACGTCAACTTCGGAGGTGCGCTTTGCTGTTGTAGGAAGTGTCTTCAACATGTGATGAGACGTATAGGAACCCCCGTTTAGGAACTCGCGTTTGGTGACGTTTAGGACCCCCACCACTCCTCCGAGTTCCTAAACGTCCCATCACCCTTCAACATGCGCGCAATTTGCCATTACTGGGAAGATTCGTTTGCATGACTGAGTGAGTGTATCTCCCTGATTCAGGCATGCCGCCGTCCTCGCCCTCCGCGCGACCGATGCAGCAGCTGCAGCAGCTGCAGCAGAAGGAGCAGCTGCAGTTCCGGTCGACGCCGCACCGAGGCCAAATGGTAGGAGGCATCTACCCGCCGTCCTCCCCTCGCTCCTCCTCCTTTCCCGTCTCCTCCCCCTCACCCTACGACCTGCCCACCATGGCTGATTTCTATGGCCAGTTCGATGCGGCCAGCTACGGACCACCCAGTCAGCCGGCGCCACAGAGACCACCCAGACCGTACCAGTACTCGAACGGAGTCTAGATGATGGTCTGACTCTCTCGATGTCGCGCTCGAGAAAGCATAGGA
The DNA here is from genome assembly GCA_900490775.1 of Pristionchus maxplancki. Taxonomy (NCBI): domain Eukaryota; kingdom Metazoa; phylum Nematoda; class Chromadorea; order Rhabditida; family Neodiplogasteridae; genus Pristionchus; species Pristionchus maxplancki. The sequence goes on from LS547731.1 coordinate 30,825, forward strand.
AATCTAGAGAGCCAGACGCTTACTCTACTCCTAAAATTGCTAAGTTAGATGTTTTTATCTCCCATTTTGCGCTAGTTTCGTAGACTAATCAGTGCTCATCATTGTGCTTCTCCACATGGTTCTAGTAAGTTATACAAGTCCCCAAAAGTTCATTGCCTCCCCCCCCCCCACTTGTTTGTGTACCTCTCTATTGTGTTTTATCAGTGCTCCGGCCTTTTGTATTGTTTCTGTACCCCCCCCCCCCTCTATAGCATGCCATTGCCTATATTCCAGCTCAGCTCAGTTCCCAGTTTCGAATTGTCGGGCATGAAAATTGTTCATTCATCGGCTCAAGCTGATTCCGAACTGGGAATGGTGAGCGCGTTCTCTCTACGCAGAGTCCCCATTTCGATTCCATTTCGGTTTATTTCAATTCCATTTCGAAGCCCGCTTATCATGTTGTAGACAATCCCTGTTCCCATCTAATTATTGCATCATATCCCTTGCAATAGCACAGCTCATACATCTTTGCATCCAATAGGTCTCTCCCATATTCCCCCGAGTCATTTCACGATTCCACCCACTTTCAGGCTCACATCGCTTTAGATACTGTAGCTCATGCCGTTTCACGTTTTAGGGCACAAGGTGTAATGCTAGTTATTATTCGCAGTGGCAATCAATAGATTCGATTTATTCTGTAAATTGATGAAAAGTTCAACATTTTATCCGGTTTTCCGCCATTTGTGATATAAAGAAGTGCTAAGTGTCCAATATATTTTGTATTGTAAAATATATGCGAGGACACTGACCGTTCGATATGTAAAGTGATCCCCCTTTTCTGTAGGGAAAGAATGCTGCGAATAGAACTGTCAAGAGCGTTTGACTGAAAAGCTACAGGACAACTGTTTGATCCCGGCTCTTACGTTATCTCTCTTGATTTTAGAAGAAACTGTTTTTAAAGGAATTTGTCATTTCATTTAGGGTGACCCGCGCTGCAGGTTAGTCAAATCCGATTTTGGCACTACTGCACCGGGAATGTTCTATTGCCAACCTATGCGATCTCCATCTACCAACTCTGCGGAAAACCAAAAAAACTAATTGCAACAATGAAACCTCTGAAACTCATTGCATTTCCATTCAATTTCCCGCGAAATTGCAGGAGCGCCCGATTTTTGTATTTACTTCCCACCATAAACTGTACGAGATTACAAATTAATAGCTAACTGGCAACAATCCTCTCTCATACTTTTCTCGCACTGTCGCAGATCGGAACTATTCCTGCTCTGGTAAGCCAGCCGGTCCGATCGAGTATCTCTATCCTTCTCCCTTTCTTCTCTCTCCTTCCCCCTTCATCTCCCCTCCCTGCTTTTCTTGCGAGAAAAGAGTTACTCTGTGGACATACTACTTGATTGCTCTTGTTTTGCTCAATTTATTGCTCTGTAAAAGGCGCATTAATGAAAACCTTCTTAGAAATCCTTATTCGTTCTCTTGTACTTTAATCTAGCTCTTGTGCTGCGCTTTTCTTACATTCTTCGTCATTTCCTGAAGCGTCGTAAGCATTCTTTTTGAATGCCTTCAATATTTCTACCAGAAATTATGTTTGCCTAGTTTGTGAACAAGTGCATTTCTAACGCTGCCGAACAGCCCCTGGCAAGTGAGTAAACCGGATCACGCGGCCCAAGATTAAGCATTTCTCCCTCTCAATCGCGATCCAACAATCACTGTCACAGCGCGTGCGGAGACTTCTTTTTCGCCCACTCTTGAGTCTGAAGAGTCTGTTCTAATTTGCAACAAACGCTGCTTCGCTTGTAGCTATGCAGTGTTAATTATGCCCATTTCTTTGAAGATTTTGACTTGCAATCCATGATGGGTTCCATCTTGAATTGACACAATCAATCTTCGCTGTTTGCTCTCTTGGCAACTCTCTCTTGTCCATTGAATCATACGAATTCTAAGTTTGAGCTAAATACCCAGCCACCATACCTAGCTTTATTCAGATAATGAGCACCACAAAAGGGCATTTGCCCGTTATGCATCAATCGCGTTCAGTATGGAGTTGGGGGGGGGAGGCTAGTATCCCCCCTAGGGCGAACCCGGTAGGAAAGGGAGGAAGATCCTTTTCCCCTCTTTCTCACTCCAAGCCACTTAGGCGCGCGCCCGAGCGCCCAACCATTATGGTGCGTGCCCGCTTTTTTCCGTCGGATCTGAGAACCCAAAAGAGGAAGGAAGAGATGGGCTAAGAGCACTAAACGAGATTTTGCGCACGTGTGAGGCTTGTGAGATTGGGTTTCATCTCGCTTTTTCACAAAACCTTGCACCGGAGATTGCCCATTTCTCTCCCCACTTACATCCTATTCTGTTCATCCGATCTCATAAACAGTCTCCACTTTTACTCCCTCTTGACCTTGCCATACTCAATCGGTGTCCTTGCGTCGTCCTCGCTTTCCTACTACACTCATTCCTGGCCTCGATCCAGCTTTCCTTTCTCGCTCAATCTTCCTCCCACGCTCGCCTTTTCGAGAATATCGCCGTGCCACTTTTCCACTGCGGGCGAAACAATGGTACAAACAGGTCTCAGCTTATTGTTTGTCGTGATATCATATCGAGTGCGTAGCTATCGCTTCTTTGTTCGCGCGCAATCGCTTGTTTTCACGCATTCTCAGCTACCAATCAAACGCCCCCTGGCCGCGCTGCTCGCTGGTTTAGGTGCTCCACTCGCGCTTTGGCTTTCGCATAATATCTGGAAAAGCGGAACTCCAGCGTGTAAAGACAACACTGCTTCCCAATGAAGCGGTTCCGCGCTCTTCTTGTTACAGTCCCTGATCCGATCTATCCCCTCGTCTCTCCATTTCGCACGCTCTCTCCTCAGTCAGAGCAGCGGCAGAGTGTGTGAAAGTGAGAGAGCCTTGCAGTTGGCGTTTTGGTTGTGATATCCATCTGAGGAAGAAAGCGAAAGTGAGGAAGGGGAGGGGATGCAGCTCGGTTTTATTAGCGCGCGCACTCGTCTCTAGCCTCGAGAGATGTATTGACACTTTCGATCCCCTTCAACAGGAATTTTCCCGTTCCTTGGCTGATCGATTCGTTGCCGTTGCTCTCGATTTACACATTTGGAAGGGGAAGCTTGGAGGACGAGCTTGCTCGAGGCCGTCTTACACCTTGCGCCACTCCAATCCTGCGCATTCCCGGAACTTACTCGCTCTGCGATCCCCTCCTTTCTTTTAGTAGAGTTGCATTGGAGGTCTCGGTTTTGCCATCATCCCGTCTCTTCATTTAGCGCGCTCTCTCACCGGTCAGAGAGGCGAGAGAGTGTGTGAAATGAAGAGACTATCAGCATCATTTCAGGGCGCAGACTCCTGATTGTCACTTTTTTCAACAGCGAGACAGGAGCACTCTATCGATGATCAGGAGTCTGAGAGTTCTCGTGGCTGGAGTGCTGCTGCTGCTCCACACCGTAGCAGCGCAGAGCCTTGCAAGTGCGTTTTTGGAGCGCTGCCAAATTGGAATGGTGCCAAGGCGCAAGTAGTAATCAATCCTCCTCAGACTCATTCTTCGCCGAGACTGGAACGCATGCGGGCTTTGTCACGCGACTGAACGGAAAAGTGAGTTTCGAAACTCCTTTTTTGTGAGATTCATAGTCGATGATGGGCCATCCCCTCATTCGACGCACTTACCGGGCAAGAGACTGCGTAGAATGAAGAGAGTGATCGATTTGTGAGTAAAATTGACTAAGAAAATCATTCTGCTCATTCTCTCTCTCGTAAAAGCGGTGCACTTCAATCCTAAATGACTAGCTGTTTAGTGATTTTCGTCACTTTGTGAGTGGTAGAGTTCTATTTCGGAAATGAAAGCAGCCATTTTCATCAAGCAATGCAGGCGTTCGACCTCGTTTCGGACTATCTGCGGGAGCGAACGCTCAAATTCATGCACAATGAGCTGTCCTTCAACATCTCTTCTGTGCTAACCGAGAATGTGAGTTTAATATAATCAGTTTGTGGAGTTTTCTTGAAAAAAACGCTGGCTAACCCTGGAAATTCCCAAAATACCATCAGTTCAGGTGAGAAATGATATGATTCTCTCGCTTTTCAATGCTCTCTCACTTCTCTAACCGGCGAGAGAGCATTGCGAAATGAGAGAGTCAGACCAATCCTCGCTCAGGTGCACTTCTCGCTCGTTTCCAATCGCATCGCCCGATTCGATGACGCGTCGTTCAAGTCAAAGTTCACCTCGCACAACGGCAAGGGATTCATCTGGACGGTAAGCTTCCGTTTCGAAATCTGTTTCAATCAATCGATACTCAGGGTTCGGGCCTGAACGCTACCGTAACCGCCGTGTATCGGGTGGACTCGCCGGCGGGCCAGGCCACAGGCCACGTGCCGCTCTCGTTCGACAAGTGAGTTCCGGGTAAAATACGGGCGATCGTCTCTTCATTCCGCTTGCTCTCTCGCCTCTCTGACCTGTGAGAGAGTGTGATAGATGAAAATACTAGTGCAGAACATCAACATTAAGAGAAATAAGAGCTAAATTACACAAAAAAACGATTTTACAGCACCGTAGTAGAGCTCCTGCTGTGGACGGGCGTCAACTCTGACGGTCATCTGAAGACGGACCTCGTCACCTGCAAGGTAGCCCTGCCATTGATCCTCATCTCTTATCTGGGATTCATAGTCGACAAAAGCTGATGGTCCACTCTCTCCATTCGACGCACTGACTCGCCGGTCTACCGAGAGTACGTAGAATGCAGATCCATCAGCTTTTGTCGACTATGAAGGGGCATTAAAGATGCAGTCCCAAATTTCGAATCTTTTAAAGAGCAGGCAATGGCGCAATTGAGAAATGCGTGCCCGTAAAGTACCAAGACCTGATTTTCGAAAATCATTTTCGAAAATGGCAGGTCGCCGCGAACAACGTGCGACTTCAATTCGCCGCGTCCGATGCCGAAGCGATCTCGCCCTACCTCCCGCACATCTCACACTTCATCACGGAGAGAATCGAGCAGGTAGAGACTTGGCAAATCACAGAAAAGCCGGCCCCGAGATAGGTTGAGTTTCATAATAGGGGTGTAGGATCGATCGGGGAAGCCCTCAAGTATCTACCGTGCGAGTCGGCCGATGTACTACAGGACAGAGGCTTTCCACTTTCAGTGAACCACATCTGTCCAGGCTGCTAACCGGAGTTTAAGATCGCCGTATTTTAGGATAGTCGGATTTTAGGATCTCCGGGTTTTAGGATCGCCGAAAACGATGTTGCCAGAATGAAAACACCTCTTCATGCGATCTCACTAAAAATTAAAGGAGGCTTCATTTCGGCAACCATAGCTCGATACTAGGGATGACTTCGCACGAAATGGTCTCTTCATTTCGCGTACTCCCTCACCGGACAGGGAGACGAGAGAGAGTGCAGAATGAAGAGAGTCGTTTCTTGCCCAGCCATCCCTGCTCGATGCTCGAGACGATCCTCTCTGGCAAAACAGATTTACGCGAGATTTAGCGACTGACCAGTCACGATCAGCGGATTGGGCAACAGAGCGATGAAGAGTGGATTAGCGAAAGATTGTGCGCGAAGTCTGACAAATGGGCTACCCATCGGGGGCTATTTCGGTTGGCTTTCACTCCTGCATAGGAATATCAACTAATTCTGCACTCTCCGATCGCTAAAAAATGAGAAAATTGAATTTAGTGAATCGGTGAAACTTATTCCCATTTTAACCAATTGTAAGGATTCCATGAAGCTGTTCTTTTGCAGACGATTTGCCCCTCATTCCACTCCGAACTCGTGCCTGTCATCAGCAATCGACTCCTCAACACGCCTCTCAGGTGCGTTTTTAATCTTTAATCTTTGATCTTTAATCGATAATCTTTATCACCAACGAATCATGTACCGTTTAGAGTTTCGTTGGGGACGGGTAGGTTGGTCTTTTGGCTCGGACGCAGCGAGCTCGGGGATAAGGAATGGGTTTTCAGAATAGTTGAGAATCTGCTGCACTTCATCAACAATAGAATCGTTGATTGTGCAATCATTCCATCCTTCACTCTAACCAAGGGCCTTCCGTCCCTCAAATTCTTGACTCGCAGCTAGAGTTCGAAATGCAGGTGATCGTCTCTCAATTTCGCACATTTTCTCACCGGTCAGAGAGACCAGAGAGTGTGTAAAATGAAGAGACGATTACCCGTATTTCGTACCCTACTCACAACGGTGTACCATCACTAGGTCGGACGAGAGCTATTTCGCGATTCCATCTCTGGCATAATTGTTGTCTCTCGCCCACTTCCGGTTCTCATCCGGCCTAGCGTCGCCATCTCAACCAGGACTGTGCAAAAATTTTACGCCATTCTCATTGCTCTCTACCCGGTCAGAGAAGGCGAGAGAGCATGCGAAAATAAGAGAGTCTTTCAGCGCGGCCCTCTTCGATCAGTACTTCCTCAACTACGGCCTCCTCGGTCCCGTCACATTCGTGCAAGACGCCCTGGTGATGAAGCATCGCGGCAACGCCTTCGGCATCCTGCGACAAGGTTGTTGTTGTTTATGTTGTTTATGCTCACTTGTTGTTGTTATTGTTGTTGTTGTTGTTGTTGTTGTTGTTGTTGTTGTTGTTATTGTTATTGTAAAACTGCAGGCCGCACGAGGCTCAACGACTTCCGTCTGCCCTTCCGCTCGCCACCGCTCGAGGTATTTTCGAAAATGTTTACTTTATTCTCCCGCCACTCTAATACCCGTCTGATTCTCTCATTTCGCAATGCTCTCTCGTCGGTTAGAGAAGCGACAGAGCATGAAAAAATGAGAATGAGAAAAATAATGAAATCATTCCTCCGACCAGTGGAACAAACGCTGTCGTCGAATCGCTCAATGTTGAGTGGCCTTGCCTCTAGTGTAGAGCCGTTATTTCTCGCCAGTTACAGCATGCGGGATACGAAATATAATTGAAATATGACTATTTGAGGTTCCCGAGGCGCCGTCCGGTCACATGCTCGACTTCTACATGTCCAACTACACGATGGCCTCTCTTCTCTTCTGGATGGATCAGTACCGGTTAGTTTCATCCGTCGTCTATTTCAAGCGCGAAATACTTTTGTAAGTATTATCGGCGCTCCTGCATTTTTTGAAATTAGTTTCAGAGCGGCCGAAATAAAAAAATTTCGCATGATTGATGGTCGACATCGGCTATTGTTAGGCTGATATTACGTGAGAGATTGGGAAACGGAGGTCCGTCGATAGAATCGATTAGGATGTGGAGTTGCTAGTGAGCAACGTAGACGATTATTGAGCACGTGACAATAGTGATTGGTCGTTTCTTGCCGCTGTATCTAGATAGCAAGGGAATGTGATAATGAGGACATCCCAGATTAATAAATGTGCCCTTTAAGGTAACATAATCGACTTGCAGCAAATTCGACTACGAGATCTCGAAGAGCGCGCAGAACAATTCGGCCATCTCCGGTTATCTGCGAACCGACTGCCCCGGCGATGATATCTGTGCCGGCACACTGTTCCCTGGTACGTGTCTGGCCCCCAAAGTGTGCGAAAACGACCTCACAATGCTCTCTCTCGCTCAGTCTGACCAGCGAGAGAGCATTGCGAAATGGGAGATCGAGAGGCTTTCTGAGGGACAATAAGAAACGATCCGAAATCTGTATGGTAATGAATGATTTGCAGCTCTCAAGGAACGCTTCGCAAACGGAGTCGTCATGATCAAATCGCACACAGTACGAAAATTTCACGATCGATCTCACACTTCGAAATGTTTGGTGGCAGTCTCTGAACAGAAATTGAGAGACAGAAGCTCGTATCAATTGGGAAATACCTGTTTCTATCAACTAAATTAGTATCAACTATCCGTACTAGACTATCCGTCCTGACACTTTGAGTACGAAGTTCATCATTCCCTGATGTAACCTCCTGCATGCCCATTGCCTGATGTCAGGATAAATATAAGATATCCGTACTAGGTGTCGTACCCCCGGCTGATTCTGGCGCCCGGCAACGCGACCATTCTCATCGACACGCGCTGCGATGCCTTCGTGCAGGTGAAAGACGACGATCCGCGAGTGTGTTTTGCTAATTAACTAACTAATTAATTAATAACGCAATAATATAATCATAATAAGCCATTTTGAATGCTCCACGCATTGCATTGCTGCTAATTCTGGCTACGCTAAAATGATCACATTTACGGTTTATCGATCTATTTATTTTTATATTTTCAGCAAGGCGATCGATCACGCCGGTTCCTCACAGCATCCATGTCAGTGGAGATTAAACTGGAGGAACCAAAGTTCAAGGTTTGAACGACGATGGAATCTCAAAATAAATAAACCTCTCAGGACTACGTTTTCTCTGCGAAAATGCACATTGAGAAGTTCACCATCAATGAGGTGATCTATTTTTGTAACGTTGTCTAACGTTGCGAACTCAGGTTGCATCGCTAGTAGAAGGAATCGATAAGTCGTCCCTCGAATTTCTCGTTAATGCTCTGACTGAATTGATTCTGCAAGAAGAGATGGCGACCAAATTGAAAGGTGAGACAGTCATTGAATTGGATTTCCGAATGTGATACTTACAGGAGTTCGTCTGCCAATCATGTTTGATTTCGACCAGAGATGGAGCGAAGTCGCATTTGAACAGGTAAGCGATGCAATGGAGGTAGACGATTTGTGCCCGCTCGATTCTAAGAGGTCGTTCGCCTAAGAATCGAACAGTGGTCGGTACATCAAGAATAGTTACATCAAGAACAAACTGTGCCCTAAGGGGGTTCTCAAGGGTACTGATAACGACTGATTAGAACCGTAGATTCTAATCGTGCTAACTTCCTTCCTCGTTGTCTTCAAATAACCGTACCAAATTCAGGACCGAATTCGCATATCGGCCGACTTTTGCTACGGGGAGAAATGCGCCGAGCCTCCGACTCTGGCAGAATCGAAAGATGCTGCGGAAAACATGGACTACTACGACTCAGTCAAGGACGCTTAGCCACTATCTCCTATTTGTTAGTCTGTGTGTAGATTGCATACGGGTAGTCTTTAATTATAGAGTCTTTCTGCCCCGGATTTTTGATCTTTCAATTCATAGCGCATGAAATGGCAGCTTACACCGGTAGTAACTTTCCTGCACGTCTACAGCACGAATTCAAAAGACATTATTGTCGCTATTTTTATTTCGCACTAATTATATTATTTTTATTATTTCTTTGATAAAGGATACTTATGAAATTGTTTCCCGTAGATAAAGACGGATCGATAAATAATGCGAGGACTCCTTTCAAATTGAAAAGCGGGTGCTGATTATCTTAAACATCAGTGCACTGAAGATCTGTACATGATCTTTTCGTAACTGTGACAATCATCATTCGCTCATCATATCTGAATGTGTCGTCAGCATCATTTTCTGCTCCAGCGTCGCTGCTGATGATCAGATCGCCATGCTTATACTAAATACCGCATCCAGGCATAATAGTTGGCGTCAACACTTGCAAACTTGGCAGTAATGTTCTCAAATGGAAGGAGCCCCCCCCCCCTCAATCATCACCGAATCACTTTCATCTCTCCCGATTACATTGAAGAGCCTTCGATCTCCCGTGTCTCTTCAATCCACACGCTTTCTCGCTTTCTCTGTCCGACGAAAGAACAGCGGAAAGGAGAGATGATTAAGATAGCACCAACAATGAGACCTGGCGGAACCTGATTCGAGGAGGCTTGATAAATCAAACAATAATTTAGCCCTCATACAGTATTCTACTTCATATATCGAAGTCAGCGTTCTCTAAGCCCACATCGTGTGATTGCCCAAGAACGAGATGCTTTATTCGAATCCGTTTTGAAAGGTCATGAGACACGATAAAAGGTCATGGGTGCTAAACCCGTAACAAACACATTAGCGTAATAATTGGAATACTTTGCGTTAGAACGCATCACTCTTCTACTTTTTGAGCAACATCCGTTGCGAAGCATACGAATTCTACGAAACTATAGAGGGATGGTAAATAAAACGTGAGAAAGGAAGAGAGCCCATTCCCTCAACGCTTGGAGGAACATGGAAGCGATGGAAAAGCCGCAAGGTTCAACTGTACTGCAAGATTCCCGAAGCCTAGGCACGCTGCTCGCATACAAATCGCGAATAGACGCACGAAGACAACGAGAACACGTGCACAGTAAAGAAGAAAAAAACGGCGAACAAATCAGTTCTCGATAGGCACTCATACTGCAGTGCTCCCTCGCACTACGTCAGCTGCACGCATGCAATATCGCATACAGCATCAGAAGGGCGCGAGACCATGATAGCAGTATTGTCCGAAATTAGATAGGCAGTTGAGGTGCTACCGTACTACGGGAAAATAAAACCAGTTCACGATAGACAGCCGTGGTGCTACCGTATTACGGGGAAATTACCAGTTATAGTCGACACTATTTCTCTTCTTCCGATAGATTGATCATGTAGCGATCAGACTACAAACAGCTCATTGTCAGCGCGCTCGCTCCCGAGACTACAAACTACAAATGGCTCAGCGCGATAGCCCCTAGACTACAAACTACGAATGGCTCAGCGCGCTAGCCCCTAGACTACAAACTACAAATGGCTCAGCGCGCTAGCCCCCCTAGACTACAAACTACAAGTGGCTCAGCGCGCTAGCCCCCCTAGACTACAAACTACAAATCGTTCAGCGCGCTCGCCCCCTAGACTAGAAACTACAAATAGCTGAGCGCGCTCGCCCCCCTAGACTACAAACTACAAATAGCTGAGCGCGCTCGCCCCCCTAGACTACAAACTACAACTCGCTCAGCGCGCACGCCCCTAGACTACAAATCGTTCAGCGCGCTCGCCCCTCTAGACTACAAACTACCAATAGCTGAGCGCGCTCGCCCCCTAGACTACAAACTACCAATTGCTGAGCGCGCTCGCCCCCTAGACTACAAACTACAACTCGCTCAGCGCGCACGCCTCTAGACTACAAACTACAAATCGTTCAGCGCGCTCGCCCCCTAGACTAGAAACTACAAATAGCTGAGCGCGCTCGCCCCCCCCCCCTAGACTAGAAACTACAAATATCTGAGCGCGCTCGCCCCCCTAGACTACAAACTACAATCAGCTCAGCGCGGCCATGCCGCGACTACAGACTACAAACTACAATCAGCGCGCTCTCACCGTATACTAATCGATACCATACCACACATATCCTTTTGCATTTTCACCTCGCCCGATCCCAACCTAACATCTTCTACATGGCTAATACTATTCCTAGCTGCACACAAGTGCCAATATACACTACCTTGTTCTCCAGCTGCTTCCTCTTGTCCTCCGTCCGTCGATCGTCGCCCGTCGTCCTCGCCTCGCCGCCGTCGACTTGAAAAAAATAAAGATTAATATCCACCGTAATCTCCTCC
>LS547731.1:43285-67233 GCA_900490775.1 Pristionchus maxplancki
CTGGAAAGAATAGATTAACCCCCCCCCCCTCTCCCCCTACTCCCCACTCACCCAAACTCACAGACGATCAGCCTCCGACGGACGGGCAGCGAAGAGACGGCGACGTCCTGGGATGAAATAATTGAGAATTGGGAAAACTAAGTACCCCCACACCCCTCCCTTCCCCATCGCGCACGCAAAGTTAATCAGCGCGTTCAAAAGCATCTAAAAGGGAGGCTCCATTGGTGTCGCCACGCCGAATCGATCGTCAATCGCATCCTGCAAATGAATAATCACACAAGAAACTATGCTACAGAACGCACCTTTCGGGAATAATCATTCAGAGCTTTCCGGCTGTGAATAGCAAAATGGCAACCCACAAGAGAGATGGCCAGTCCCTTTTGTGTTATACTATTTCGCTATTCACAGCAGGGAAGTTCTGAATGGGGGGTTGAAACGGCCGCGTCCCTCCACTAGTACACGCCCGCTTGCTCACGCGTCCAGAGTAGAATCTGCAACCAATCGATAATTTCGTCATATCAATCTTCAACAGATACTGTACCTCACCGCATCCCCCCCCTTATCGATCGATGGGGTAACCGTGCCCAACAACCAATCGGTGAATTACAACATCAATCGATATACAAACACCTACCGCCTGCCCTCCCTTGACGTAGTGAGCGTCGAGAGGCCGACCTCACGTCTGTTTTTCTGCAATTACGAAAATAAATATTTATTAATCATTTAAATCCACCTTTTATTATTAGAACGTTTCTATCACTATTACAACCGCGATTCTCTCTTTACCCCAGCCCTATTAGTGTTCCAGTTGACGCCCACAACCTCCACCAGAGCCCTCCGCAGTTTCGCCCGGCAACTGCGTGGTATCGTCACGCAAGCTACCACGCTCAACAAGGAGACCTCAAGGCCGGGACAGGGAGACATCAGGCTCTCAGCACGTAATGGAGGCCTTGTCCCTCCATGTCCCTCCCCTAGGCAAGGTCTAACCATCTCGATGGCAAGGGAAAAGGCGCCCTTCGTCGAGAGGAGAGCGTCAATTGGAAATTAGACATTCCTAGAGCATTATCAAATCTAGATAACCAAGGAAGGTGTGAGGGAGGGGATAACTTATCTGAGAGAAGGTAGATCAGCTAGGGCCGCGAGTTGATGTCGCCATTCGGTTGAGCGAGTTGAGCAAGACGCGCCCGTTACCTGATATTGCGACATTGGTGAATCATCGAGATGAAAATCTTTAAATAAATCACGCAAACGGGACAAAAACAAGGACGTCGGATAAAAGGGAGAAGCAAAAGTCGTTTTAAAGCACAAAAATCGAATAGTGAAGGTGTTTGACTCGAGGACGAGGAGTTACAAAGCGTATTTACAGAAATAACGAAAGCGGGAGCTCGGAAAAGTTAGTTTTCAATGAGAAATTTGGCACAAAGGATACTGTAGAGGTCTCAAGCGGAAGCGCGCGTTTTAAACTTTGCAGTTTGACGCAAATTAGGGCAAGGGTGATGCGTGCTGTTTTCGCATTGTTGCTTGTTTTGTGTGTTATTACATGGTTTTATCTTCCTCCGATGCTTGAGAAGGCACTTTACGTGTTACCTTGCACTGTGGTCGTCTATTTAGTTTCTCCAAACAGTCTATTTCGATCATCTGTAATCGACCTTTTGCGCGCGCGTTTGTTATCGTTACGCGTATTTCTCAATGTGCTGCTCCAGTTCATAATGAATACATCTTTCCAGATGGCCGACGTCGACTCTACTTCTACGACTTCATCGTGATTACGACTTCATCGTCTTTCAACCTCTCCACTTACAAGGAGTTCGCCCTTCTCCTTCTGGCATTCCTCATGCCGGTAAGCGGCGTAATTGTGATCGCATACTTCAAGTAGATTTTATTAACACTAACAATTAGGCAAAGGCCAACTAATTTATCTGCACTCCGTTTATTGTGCGTGTTGCAGCCCGCGGCGATCGCAGTGAGACAGGGCACGGTGGATCTCGAGTCTCGCCAACTGGCACTCTCACTCGCCCTCTATCTCTCCGTCATCTGCTACCTGCCCGCCGTCGCCCATGCTTATTGGTGAGTAGAGCATTAGTGACAGACATAGAAAAGTCAAGTTATAAAACCTTCACAATCAGTGATGAGCGCCCTCCCCCAACTTTAAGATTTGCGGGGGTTCCACTGTTTGCACCTTCTTTTGTAAAATCACTTTCCGCGGGTTCGGCTCTACAGAAAGGGCTCCCGTTCGCGCGGGTACAGCCCAACATTGGGGAGGTCGCTCATCACTGTTCACAATCACGGGTATGTTTTTGAAAAAAATGTCAAAAATGGGCAAAATGTTCGAAACCCGGGTATGTTTTTGAAGGTTACGTAATTTTAAAAACCGATCGCAACATCCATGTTGTTTCGCTCGCTGGCGCTCTGTTCTCCTTCCCGCTCGCTTTTCAGCTCGTTTTCTCTGCTTTTCTGCCTCATTGCTCACCTGATCATGCAAAGAGATCGCGCCTGCTATGAGACACGCCATCATTGGCCGGCAAATCTGCGAAACCATCAATTTTCGCTCTGTTCCTGGATTCGCTTGTTGTTACATGTCATCAAATTTCTGTTTTGTGCTTACAATACAAGCTTATTTGCTATTTACAAATAATAATTAGTGATTAAGCGAGCGAAATGGCGCTGGAGGCGCGCATCAAGTAGGTGATCGCGCTCGAGGAGAATATTTTAATTTACTCCTCACTTTGCAAATGTTAATCCAGAATCTCCCTACTCGATGAGAAAAGCCAATTCCCTCCTCAATTCTTCTCCGCTCGGGGCGTGTCGAGTGGTCGACTGCGCGGACTCCTCTCGTCTCTCAAAATGTATGGTTTTATTTTTATCTTATTCCTACATTCGTCTTGTATCTTTAAGCATCTTGATGTTAGGGCTGAAATGCTTAAAAAGTGATCATCTCTTCCAGGTACACAATGGGACCCGGTTTGCCCCTCTTCCGCAAGTGGTGGAGGATCGTCCTCCTTTTCTGCACTTGCGCCTCAATTGTCGTGCGTTTCATTCTAGTTTCATCCTCACAGATCGAATAACCAGTGGGAAATATCCAGCCCGCATTCCGAAGTTTACGAAACGTTGATGAACACAGCTGTTTACAGTTTTTGCTGCCCATTTCCACGCGAGAAGAGGTCAAACCGTCGTATCATCCTGGAGGAAACATTCAAATTTCGATTCTCGGAGAGGACGATGGTTCAAGAAGGAAGAAATCAACAGGAATCATGCAGAAAAACCCAGTGGTCAGTCCGAATTTGTATCGTATTCTTAATCAACAACTTTCCAGGCTTGCAATATTCCCAAGCTGGAAATTAACGGGTCAGACGTGATTCACTTTTTCCACGAACACGAGAAGATCGTGTGTGAGAAAGGCCGGAATTGGGTCTATATCGATGCTAATAGGAAGGCTCAGCTAATTGAGGAGAGGTTAGAAAAATCACTGATTTAAAATATTAATTTAAAGAAAATTATCTGAAAATTTTGCAGGAAAGACGCGAAATGCCAAATGCATCGAATTGGATTCAAGAAAGAGTGCTTCCTAGAATATTGCAAAAATCGATCGTATGCCGAGAAAATTTCTTCCTATTTTGTTTCGGACGAATGGGAAGATCTAAAGTTGGGCGAGGAGCTTCCGAGCGAAATGGTGCATGTGAAATGCAAGCAGGGCAACTGGTTCCCGGATACTTGGTGAGTTGAAGTATTCACTTATTTCAAGCAATTTGTCATTTAGGGAAACTCCGCTTCTGTCTCTTCGAAAAGTGGAGAAAGAAGTGAAAAAATCAGAGAAGAAAGATGGAATGTCCTGTTATTCTCATTCGATTCCGTCAGTCAAATGGCTTTCAGGTATATTTTACTTTCGTTTAATTATATTTATTGTTGCTTACATTCAAGGAGGAAGCTACCGAAAACAGTGAAGTTTCCCGAGGAAAACTGGAAGCGGTTGTATTGAATGGTGCATAACCAAAACTTTCAATCTAAAATTCATATTTAATAAAACTTTCTAGGCTACAACATAGTTGGCGACGGAACTCCACAGGCATTCATCCCTATTCTAACAGGAGGCACGGAGGTGGAGTTACCTCTAACCAGGTTGGAGATCACATCATCCTATTCATTTTACCGCTAGCTTTTCTATCGTCGTATCTCTATTGATATTGTGTATTATGGCTGTTCTCTTCCCTAAATCTACCTAGATTTTAACTAAGCGTTAATTCAGACACCGTTTTCCTAATGCATCCTTTGTCGACGACGTCTATCCATTCATCTGGCGCACCTTTTCGGATGCCGGATACGTGACCATGTTTGCTGAGGATCAGGCTTTTCTGGGTGATTGATTATAAATAAATAAAGAGCGTGGCGCTAGTTTGCTTTAGCCGCTCCATTGCACTAGATTAAATTCAGGGTTCGAATGAGGTGTCAAATGAGGTGACAAGCATGCATCATTGTATAAGATGAGAAAATAATATTTCTAAAAGCAACTCACTTTGAAGGGATAGTATGAGGATATTTTGAAAACGTTCACCACTTTTAGAGGGTTTTTTCTCAGTGCGTGGCTTCAATCGATGAGCGAGGACGGGCTATTCGATGACACCATTCTGGTCGTCATGGCGGGTAGGTCACTAAATATTTCCCAAGAATTGATTGGCTTACATTCAGTGGATGACACTCATCCATCATCCCTTTACTTATTTCTGTCGTGGGGTAAATATTCAATAATTTAGTGATTTATTCAGAGAAGGATTCTATTCTCTTTTTTTTGTCAATGAAGGTTTAAATGTCGCAATAATAATTTAATTTCAGATCACGGGTATCGTTTCGCGGAGCTGCGTGAGACGCACCAGGGCAAGATGGAAGAACGAATGCCCTTCTTCTCAGTGACTCTGCGCAAGGCATTCAGAGAAACGAGGGAGGGAGCGCAGGTTAGTGAGCATCATTATTATCCCGTTCTTACAAAGAACGCGTTTTATTCCAGGCTCATTCCCAACGAAGGTTCAAGGACAGAAAGGAAAAAGATGGATGGGTACCGGATTTCTCCGGAACCATTTCCGCCACTCATGTTCACTACCAAATCAAGCTCGCACTACCAAGGAAGGTGTGTTTTGTTGTTATTTTGCGACTTCTTTACTTTAGGCGCCATGGCAATAAATGTGACCGCGCTGTAGTTGATAGCTAGAAATGAGAGATAGTAGCAAGGGTAAAAATCTCCCACTCTTGCCGTGGCTCCTAAAGTAAAGAAGTGTCGTTATTTTGATCTTGTTGATGTTTTTGCTAATAAAGAAATACCTGATTTCAAGGGCGTTTACGAAGTGACTGTACTATTCGACTTTCTCACATCTCATCTCACTCTCGATCTCACATCCGTATCCCATGTTTCTCGTTATGGAGACGATCCCCATTGCATTATTGATAGAAATGACTTCCTTGCCACATATTGCGTCTGCTATGACAAGATCTGAATACCCAAGTAATGTAGAATATGTAGTATGTAGTTGAATCAAATGCACTTTTTGTGACGATAAAACAATTTATTCTCACATCAACTTCGCACTGGTGTATGATGTTCCAAGAAGAATAATCATACAATATATTCCCAAATGATTTTATCATCATAAGGCTGTGGTACGTTTGAATGAGCTATTCTAAATCACTCACTATTCATATTCATATTTATCCTGACATCAAGGCAATGGGTCTGCAGGAGGTACAATCAATAGGGAGGGGATTGGGATCTTCGTTCTCAGAATGTCATTGGGTCAAGGGATGGGATCTTCTTAAACTTATCTTATCAACATTCCGTCGAGCATAGTCGATTACTGTTGAGACTTACGGAAGTCCATCTGAAGTCTGACTTGTGTGGTTTAGAGTTGTCTTCTTGAACGGGACCTTTCTTGACGGTAAAGCACTCGATAGGAATCCGTCCTAGGTCCTCCTTTTGATGTACCAAGTGGACGATACTCGTCGGGTTGCCCAAGCCGGAGTAGGATTCTCCAAACTGGGGAAGGAAGAGAGCGGGGGTGAGAGTCGACCGCCCGTCCGAACGTAAGAATGGAGAATGGAGAACTATTCCGTCACAATTCAGATCATACGATGATATATCATGATGAGCATCAAGGTTACCGAATCCAATCCAGTTTCTGTGAAAAAATTCTGTGAGTTCAACTGTGGATGTCGTTAATAAGTATTCAGGCTGCTTCATTTGGGATTTCTGAGCGAAATTTGTAACGGAATTCGGAAGAGAGAAATATACGGTAATCCTCTCGTTCTCTGCTGCCCTCTTTATCTCGTCCACTCCCAAAAGAACGCCGTGAAGCGTGTGCTGGTTGCTTTAAAAATCAGTGCACTGAAGATCTGTTCAATTCACGAATAACTGACAATCAGCATTGGCTCTTCAGATCTGCATGTGACGCCTTCATTATTTCCTGCTCCAGCGTCGCTGCTGATCATCAGATCGCCCTCCTTATACTAAATACCGCATCCAGGCATAATAGTTGGCGTCAACACTTGCGAACTTGACAGTAATTCGTCTGTTCGGAAGTATCCCTCCTCCCAATCATCTAGCGCCAAATCTCTTTCATCTCTCCTGATTACATTGAAGAGACTGCGATCACCCGTGCCTCTCCAATCCGCACGCTCGTCTCTGCCCGAAGAAAGAACAGCGGAAATGAGAGACGATTGGGAACAGACAGGTACAATAATGAGACCTGGCAGAACCTGATTCGAGGAGAAATACAGTAATCTACAGTCACATATCGAAAAGCCGAATCCGAGAGCGAACTAGACGGTGGTCGAAGAGGAAGGAGACACCTCTCACTACACACACGTCCTGTAGCATCTATCTGCGAGGATGTGGCCGATCTCATGACATTGTCAAGTTGCCCTTCCTGGTGACTTACATGTATTCTTCTGGAAGTTTACGTTCCCATGAAGAGGAGACTCTCAGGAGATCGTCCGTACCGTCCGAGTAAAAAGCTCGTGTCAGACCATCCGAAAAATTAAAAAAAGTAAGTTATTTTTAAATTACTACTAATTATCTTTGCATCTAATATCCATTATCCCCTTCCCCCCTATAAAAGGACCTCTCCTCCCTCCCTTCCTTCAGATCAACATCGAATCTTCATGGACAAGTCCGCCTACATGGGAGCGCCCGGCTCGGGATCCGGAGGAGGAGGAGGAGACGGGTACGCTTGCGGATAACTAGGATCTTACCATATCCCCATCATTGCAGAGAGAAGAACGTCGACTCGGGTGCCAGCGGGCGTGGAAAGGGAGACAAGGGCGTGGGAAGGGGCGGAGTCAAGAGCCGTCGCAAGCTTCTTCGCGACAACGTCCCCAATGCCGACATTCGCCTCCTGGCCCGTCGTGGTGGCGTCGGGCACATCTCGGGACACGCGTGCGAGCGGGCTCGCAATGTCCTCGGAGAATTCCTTGAGACTGTGATCAGTGACGCAATCAGCTTCTGCGAGGGCGACGATAGGAAGAGCATCACAGTTTCGGACGTTGCCAGAGCCCTCGAGCGTCAGGGCCGCAGCATCAATTTGGACGGATAAGTATCCGATCGAATGTTTCCGCGAATATAAAACCCCAGAACCCAACGGCTCTCTTCGTAGTAGATTTCGATAAATGATTTCTTTCTATACATTGAATACAGAGGTGTGGGTGTTGGGCATGGGATGGGTTTTTTGTCTTCTTTCTTTTTTGCCAATATCTTATTGTCTTCTTCGACTTCTATGAAGCACCATTGGTCTCTTCGAATCAGTATTGGCTACCTTCGTGCAAAATTTGAAGACTGTAGATGTCTGCGGAAGCGAGTTATGAATTTTTGAATGAAATATAAACGGACGAAAATATTCGAATCGAGAGGCGAGAGATGCGATTTGCATACCGCGCCGCTCGAATCGACGAGGAATGAGATTATTCTCTCACTCCCTAGATTCGAGTCTTTTTTCGGCCTTTTTAAAACGTTCAAAAATTCATATCTCGCTTCCGCAGACATTTACAGCCTTCAAATTTTGCACGAAGGTAGCCAATACTGCTACCTACAGCCCGAAGGGATTGACTATGCCCACCTTTTTGTGTGACGCCTGAAGCGATCTGAATTTCGTTAAATGTTGCCTTCGTAATAATTTAGATAACGCCATACGATTCCTCATGAAAAAGTAACTAGACTTGCTTCTCAAAGTTTAGAGATCGCATTTTTCAAAGAGCCATAATAAACCCAAATTTGCATACTATCAAATGAGAAAGTGATTATCTCATAAAGCACCCTCAAGTATCCCAGAACCCATACTTTCCTTAGATTCGACTTTTTTTGCTGTCTGGCCAGTGCACATGATTGTTCGATTCTATGGAAAACGGCATCATAATCAGGGCGCATAATTATTAGGAGCTCTCTAATAGCCCCATCATCGTCTCGCATGATCAGAAATGCTATCTGCAATGTGTTTCACATGAATCATACTCGATAGACGGTGATGTCACCCACTAAATGCACAAATAAAATAGGCTTTCACAAAATAGATTCTTACAGCACAAACAATCGGCAGCGGTAGTGTAATGCCACCAATGAGCCTGGCGACATCTCTCTTACTTGGGGTCCTTCCCCGTATCACTAGAAGCCGAAACGTAAAGGATGCGATGTTCGTGAATACCTGAACATTGCTCATGAACAGTTTCCAAAATGACACCATCTACCTGAGAAGACGCACCGCTGAACAGCATCATTGCAGCCCCGTGGCACCAAGCAATCGACAAGGCCCTTTCGGAATGAACAGCAGCGATCAGTCGATTGGCGTGACTCTCTTATTATTTTTCTCGTAAAACAAAATTAACATGCTCGCCGAGCTGCCCAATGCTACGTAGAAATCGATCAGCGCATGGCACTTGGTCATCATTCCAAACGTAGCGAATGTGGCGGGCGTGTGGCGGAAAATGATGACGATTAGTATCTAGGAGGCAGAGAGTGAGGGAGAGGGCAGCAAAGATGCAGTGGACGATGAGAATTATCAATGCGAGCGTTGCTGTCATTAGAATTATGCCAAGAATTAGTCAAATTGTAGAACCCAGGTGACAATACTATTGCTTACTACGGCTCACATGACTGCTCATTACAAAACAGCTACAATGTTGTCGATCAAGGTTTATTCACAGGATGTAGTAGGAATGTTAGCAGACCACTCCTCTGATCCGCACTCAGTCGTCCTCCTCTCCGTCGCACTTGAAGACGTACCAAACTCCTTCTCGAGCCTCCCTGAAACAATGTTTGAAGCATTATAACAATCTAATTTTTCATTCCAATGGACTAACAATCATAGGGATAGCATTGCAGGTTTGACTGATTAACAGCAGGTCAAGAAAAGGGCCAGAGAAACGGAAATGCAGCGATGACTCACTTGTCCGGCAGACTCCTTCCCAGTTCCGCTGTCGCACTGTCAGCAACTCCGTCCTTCGTCCACTCCTTGAACTTTGCTTCCCAAACCGGATACTTCTCGAGTAGGGCTGGCATATGAAGAGTTAAGAGCGAAATGAAGAGGCGCACTCTCTCTAATTCTTATTTAAGAGCGACCCGGTCTCGCTCGCTCTTAAATAAGAGTGCTTTTTACCACGATATAGCACGCGAATGAGAGAGAGTGAGAGGTCTAACTCTTATTTAAGAGTTGACCGATTTGCATCAACTCTTATTTAAGAATTAGAGAGAGGCGCGCGCCTTTATGAGGGGAAATTAACTCTTCATTTCGCCTCTTCACTTGCCAGCCCTATTCTCGAGCACCCTCAAAGTGTAGGCGTTTATAGATTGATCACAATTACGAAACAGGAAAACAACAACAAAAACAAAAACAACCGCTAACCCAGCGAAGACGGTCTCGAAATTGTCAAAGGTGCTGCTGCGGGCGTGGTAGTGGGCGATTTTGAGCAAACCTTAATTGCATCGAGTTTTAGCATCAATCAATCAAATCCCTGTACTGAGCGCAAGCCTCGCAGTAAGGCTCTCAGTACATGCGCCCCCACTCTCACGTCTAGAGCTCAAAATATGAGTCGCCGTCTCTTCATTCTCCACACTCTCTCGTCAGTCGACCGGGCGAGAGAGTGTGTGAAATGAAGAGACGGCGACTCGCTCTGGTTTCTCCCAACCACTAGGCAACCATTACCCCAACCACTTGGCAGGGCGCATCCCACCTAGTGGTTGGGGTAATGGTTGCCTAGTGGTTAGAGTAATGGTTGCCCAGTGGTTGAGACGCTGGTTGCCTAGTGGTTGAAAATGAGTAGGACTAACTGATCGATAATTGTATGAGCTTCCTCATAAAGTAACCAATCCACACGAGTTGTGGTTCAGTCACATCCAAAAAACGATCTTTCTTGAGATCGTCGAAATTTTGTCGCACCCAAGAGCCGACTGTCGAGGGGGCGCGAGGGGGACCTTGTAGGCGAGGTGCGTGCTAGTCACGACGGGTAAGGTTCCTGGTTGCCTAGTGGTTGGGATAATGGTTGCCTAGTGGTTGGCGCAAACTCCGCCCACTTTTAATGGTTGCCTAGTGGTTGGGAAAAACCAGAGCGTATTTCGAGCTCTACTCACGCCTCTCTGACCGGCGAGAGAGCGCGCGGATCGAAGAGATCGGGCTAGTGCTTACCCGCGCCCAGCAGCGTCTGCATTTCGCGATCGTTGCTACGGTTGTAGTGCAGGAGAGAGAATACGAGGGGACAGCCTGCAACTCTTATCGCTTTTATCAAAAATCTGAACGATAAATTAATCAATTCTGAAAACTCCATGTTTGTATCTGTTTTCTGAATCAAGTTAGAGCGAGTTGGCTGCGAGCCAAGTCACCCTGATCCCAGGAAACGGGCGAGAGAGCATGCGAAATGGAGAGAGCGCGGAACCTCAGGCATAGATGATTCGTAAATCTCCTTCTTTAACTAAGAAATTGTGCATTTCCAACTCACCCTCCTCCCAATCTCGCTCCTTGTCATATACATCCGCTATCGCTCGACGCAGAAGAGACGGCGTCTGTGAATTCCAAGAAGTTCGTACTATTTTTGATTTTTGATCTTTGATCTTTGATTCTTATTCTGGAAACTCACGGAAGCGACGATTCCGGCGATTTGCTCGTTGTCGATGCTCCAATACCAGTACCAAGTCTGCACCTTGCCCTGCGATGAGTAGTATTTCATATCTTTTCTTCACTAGGCATATCAGACATTTGCTTCACCAGCAACTAGAGTTCGGAATACGGGCAATCGTCTCTTCATTCCGCGCGCCCTCTCGCCGGTCGGGGAGGCAAGATAGTGTGCAAAATGTAGAGAGGATTACCCCTATTTTGAACTCTACCAGCAACCAAAGACACGAGAATCTGAATGCGATTCCAGTACAATATTCGACGGCTCACCAGTATCATCCTCTGGTTTCTCCCAACCACTAGGTAACCATTACTCCAACCACTTGGCAGGGCGCATCCCACCTAGTGGTTGGGGTAATGGTTGCCCAGTGGTTGGGAGTAATGGTTGCCCAGTGGTTGAGACGCTGGTTGCCTAGTGGTTGAAAATGAGCAGGACTAATTGATCGATAATTTTATGAGCTTCCTCGTAAAGCAAACAAACCACACGAGTCGTGGTTTAGTCACATCCAAAATACGATCTTTCTTGAGATCGTAGAAATTTTGACGCACCCAAGAGCCGACTGTCGAGGGGGCACGAGGGGGACCTTCTAGGCGAGGTGCGTGCTAGTCACGACGGGTAAGGTTCCTGGTTGCCTAGTGGTTGGGATAATGGTTGCCTAGTGGTTGGAAAACCAATGGTTGCCTATTGGTTGATACATTGGTTACCTAGTGGTTGAACCAAACTCCGCCCACTTTTAATGGTTGCCTAGTGGTTGGGAGAAACCAGAGTCTGCACCAGAGGAAACCAGCGTACGCAGAGCGTGATGATTTGCGCGGGCCGCGCCGTCGAGAGGATTCCCGTGAAGATTTCAGAGCAGACTCTGCAGATCAAAGATTAAAAATCATAGATCAGAGATCAAAGGGCGGATGCCGAATCACGAACTCCTCTGCCTCTTTCGCGCTGATGAGGTCGGCGATGAGCGGCAGGATGAAGGGGCCGTCGAGGATGTAGTCGATGACGAGGCGCGGCTGCAAGTAATGCGGCTCTTCTCTACGTTAGGCGCCATTGCAAGACGTTGCCCTCACTATCCCTCTCATTTCTCATTAACAATCAACTAGAGCGAGCTTTCATTTCTGCCTATGGCGCCTAAAAAAAGAAGTGCCAGTAATGCCTTTTAGAGACCGCAAGCTGTATTGTCGTTTTCATCGACTGCTCTCAAAACAGTAGCCGGCCGAACTGTCCCTCAGGACGCCAATAACATCATGTTTTTGGACGTTTGTGAAAATATTTTCTCTAAGCCGCGATATGCCTGAAAATGTGCACTCAAATTTTCCCACTAGATCGATTCAAAATCGGGTCGCAATACACTGGGGGCGGAGCCTAAATCTGCGCGCTGTGATCATGAACGATCGAGAGAGCTTCTCTCTCGTATGCCTCGATAGTGCAGTGGTAGCGCGTCTGCTTTGATATCTCAGCCTTTGTGGTTCGAGTCCGGTTGGCAGCAAGACTTTTGCAAATGATGGAGATAAACAGCGGAAGTCGGAATCGAATAATTACGCGCGGACTGCTATCTTTGAAAGGAAAGGGCAAATTTCAAACACTTCTGTTTTTCGCGTTTTTTGTTTTGATTTTCTCCTAAAAATAGAAAGAACAAAATTCGAAAGGCGCACTTGTGTACGATCGCTTGAAAGCACTAAATCCTCTACCCTGGTACTTGTTTCTGTTGTTTTTGACCTACTCAAAGCTGTCCGATCAAGCTGCGCCTCTGGTCATTTGTAGAGGATGGTATTAGCTACAAAAATGAGCCCTTGGTCGACCAAAACGATTGAGAACTCGAAGTGTCCTTCTTCGGCGCAGGTTTTCGTCGATTAGGCGTCCCCACCAAGTGGGCGGAGCTTGCGGTCTCTACACATACAACGCCGTAAAACACTCACCATGACAAACTTCATCGCGACGCATTTGATGACCTTGACGACGGCAAGAACAGATGGATCTGAACGATTTTGATCTCTGATCTTTAGCCTCTCATCTCTTTCACACTAACACCTCCAATCTCCACTGATGAGGTGGTGCGCACGGGAGGCGACGCAAGTAGCGACGACGCGGTAGCAGAGCTGCAACGGCGCCATGTGGCCCCTGTCATAAGACCGGGGAATAGTGTCCGAAACATTGCTCACGTTCGGATAGTCAATACCCAAATTGACCCAGCCATTGAGAATGTCGTGCAGCAACGTGAGCGCTGCGTCGTGCTCGCGAAGCGTGAGGCCCTCAACGAAACTATTAAACTTTTCTACAGAAAAAGCAGAGATAAAATTAAAAAAAAAATGCTGGTGATGGGCTAGAACAGACGACCTACTGATAACTAGACGACCACTTGTTCACCGCCGAGAAACTATGCAATAACGTGCTTTCCGAGTGGTAGGTGTTAGAGGTCCGGAGTAAAGCGAGTGGAATGGGCACCGAGAAGTTCGTACCTGCTTGACGATGACGAGGACAAATCTGGTGCAGATGGCTTTAGCGCCGTGGATGTGACAGATGATGTCATCTTCGTTCACGAAGCGGAGGAAGGAGCAGCGGATGCTGCGAACGCCGTCTTTCTCTCTAAACATTTACCCCGCGGTGAGCTAAACCGCGGTAACCAATGCTTATTGACTACCTACTCTACATAGATCGTCGTAACTCACTCCGCACTCGTCTCCCTGCGCAGCCACATCAGAACCGACCTGACGATGCGGCGGACCTGAAATCAGCCTTTTCCGAGTTGAGCGAGCTGATTCAATAATGCTAGGGATGGCTTCGCAAGAAATCGTCGCTTCATTTCGCGTACTCTCTCACCGGTAAGAGAGGCGAAAGAGCGTGCCGAATGAAGAGGGTCATTTCTTGCCAAGCCCTAGGATAAGCTCAAATCGGTGCTCGCCTTGTCGGTCATCGATCGCGCGTGCTGCTTGACTCTCGACATTGCACGAGCAGCCAGCGTCGCTCTGCAAATTATTGCAATCGCATTGTCAGACATCGACAACGACCAATGTAACGACAATAATGTTAATTAGTAGACTGCGGCTCTCTGCTCGATACCTCACCTGAGCGTATCGGGAAGGCGTCGGTCGAAGACGACCTTGAATCGAGCGAGAGACTTCTAAGAGATCAAAGATCAATTCAGAAGACGAAGGTACACCATGGAACAAGCGGAAGGGCATCTATTACACTAGTGGGAGATCAAAGATCAATGGATCCTCCCGATGAAAGATCAGAAATGAGGTGAACGGAAACCAAGATGAGAGATCAAAGATCAATCTCACCGTGAGTTTTCGAATGCGTTTCCTCTTGGTTCTTCTGTCCTCGTCCTTCTTGAACCGATGAACGGTCGGGAGCTGCTTGGAGGCCCGATCAGAGACGAAGATGGGCCTGGGGAGATTACGGTATCGAGAGACGAGAATGAGAAGAGGAAGGGAATGGAAAGTGAGGACAAATAGTAACGAAATTTATAATAATTGGAAAGTTGACTTGATTAAGCGTTTTAACGTTAAAACTAGGGTTGACAATTCAAGGAATTATTCCTTAAATAAGGAGTGAGAGAGAGACGAATCCTTAAATAAGGAATGAGAGGGAGACAAATCCTTAAATAAGGAATGAGAGGGAGACGAATCCTTAAATAAGGAATGAGAGGGAGGCAAATCCTTAAATAAGGAATGAGAGGGAGACGAATCCTTAAATAAGGAATGGGAGGGAGGCGAATCCTTAAATAAGGAAATGGATTTGGGGAGAAATGGGAGAGAGAACAAAGGGATTCCTTAAAACGCGTTCTCTGTAAGAACGAGAGAGGGGTGGCACAATGATTCAAAATGGTCGGATTGCGCTGAAATTTTATGTGGGGAGTGCCTATGGGTCAGGTATGCTTCCACCAAAATTTTAGGTCGATTAACCAACTTTTTGACCTACCAAAAAATTTCAATATTTGCCATCATGCGATACACCATTCGATAGAGCATGAAAAGTTATGACTAAAGCCATTTTTTCGTCCATTTTGGATTTCATCTGCATGAGTTATGCATGAAAATGTCCAATTTGTAGAGGTATTGGATTTTTTTCATCTCGAAGATCTCATTTGCACCGATCGATTTTGTGCCCATTCGATGCGCCTTGCAATTCTCCATCGACATGATTTTTTTCAATATTTATTTCGACCACTTAAGGCATGAAATTTCATGTTTTCTAGCACGCAATCGTCGACGGAGGTTCGAATCCGCCTGCCTACATGATCTTTTGCCAACCTTTTGCTCGCTGCAAATGGTGTGTTTTCTTCTCCAAGACACTTATCATAAGTTTACACGTTGTTTGAGGCATTTTCGAAGTGCAATTGGGGTCATTTCTATTCCCGTCGCAGTCGAGCACTTTTCACATAAGGGTCCCCCATTAGGTCAGATTCAATCAGTGAGCAACCAAAGGGGGGACCCTTATGTGAAAAAATATGAATGAGGTCATGTCAAAATAACCATGTAAAAATGGTCAAAATATTGTCCCAATAGCGTGCAAACATATGTGAAGTGTCATAGAAACCGAAACACATCATTTGCAGCGAGCAAAAGGTTGGCAAAAGAGCATGTAGGCAGGCGGATTGGAACCTGCGCCGACGATTGCGTGCTAGAAAACATGAAATTTCATGTCTTAAGTGGTCGAAATAAATATTGAAAAAAGTCATGTCGATGTAGAATTGCAAGGCGCATCGAATGAGCACAAAATCGATCGGTGCAAATGAGATCTTCGAGATGAAAAAAATCCAAAACCTTTAAAAATTGCACATTTTTATTCACAACTCATTCAGATGAGATCCAAAATGGACGAAAAAATGGCTTTAGTCATAACTTTTCATGCTCTATCGAATGGTGTATCGCATGAGGGCAAATATTCAAATTTTTTGGTAGGTCAACAAGTTGGTCAATCGACCTAAAATTTTAGTGGAAGCATACCTGACCCATAGGCACTCCCCACAGAAAATTTCAGCGCAATCCGACCATTTTGAATCGTTGTGCCACCCCCTGTAGGTGACCATCCCGCTCTTACAGAGAACGCGTTTTAAATAAGGAACCCCTCTCCCCCTTATTCCTTATTTAAGGATTCGTCTCCTCCTCATTCCTTAAATAAGGATCGAGAGGGAGACGAATCCTTGAATAAGGAATGAGAGGGAAGAAACTCTGTGCAAGGAAATTCAAGGTTCCTTGAATTGTCAACCCTAGTTAAAACTGGAATTGCTTTTTTAAACTAGGATCCTCGGGGACAAAAGTGATAAATCGAGACTTCATAAATTTGGTAGGATTACTACGATTTGAC
Source organism: Pristionchus maxplancki (assembly GCA_900490775.1). NCBI lineage: Eukaryota > Metazoa > Nematoda > Chromadorea > Rhabditida > Neodiplogasteridae > Pristionchus > Pristionchus maxplancki. The sequence goes on from LS547731.1 coordinate 59,729, forward strand.
AAAAGATGAAAAACCGAGATCACTAATTTTCTCCCTCTCGACAGTTCCCGAGGATTCTCGGGGACAAAGGTGATAAATCGAGACTTCATAAATTTTTTACCTCGGGGACAAATTGTACAAGGATTTTATAAAAAAATACCTCGATCCGATACGACATACCCCGCCATCACTTTTCTTCCAAAAACTAGCACCCGATCGTCGACGCAGGTTCGAATCGGCCTCCCTATGTCAATCTTTTGCCAACTTTTTTTCGACCTCAAATGATGCTTTTTCGATGCCAATCCACTTTTCATCTATCACCATGTTAATTAAAAGTTGTTTTGAGTACTTTTCAGAAACAATTGTGATCATAAATCGCCCCGACTTTTTCACATTTTATCGACTTTTCCCTTACGTGAAAAATGTGTAAGCATCTTTTTTTCCCAAAATTATGTTTTTTCTTCGTCAATTCACTTTTAGTGATTTTTTACGTTGTTTTAACAAGATTTTGTCAATTTTACAGTAGGGACCACCATCCCTTTTCATCATTTCATCGATTAGCGCGAATTAGAAGCAAAGGCCGCGGATTCTGATTTCACAGGTCTTTAGTACATCATATCAGCTAACTTTGCTCCAAAATTCAGAAGAATCTATAGGCGTCCACGTTTTTTATGCACGAAAATGTCACAAAAATGACCCGATTTTTTGGGAATTCGTAGTTTGAAGCGCTCTAGATTTCGAAAAATGAGAGGGCCGCGACTTTTGACACTTTCCAGTGATAAACTAGGGTTCCGGGCATAACATATCCAAAAAATCAGCCAATTCTAAAGGCGTCCAAGAAATTTATATAAACTCAAAATTTGACCGCGGAGACGATCTTTGATCTCTTATAAAAAAACGTGGACGTCTATAGAATTGGCTAATTTTTGGATATGTTACTCTCCTAACCCTATTCTATCACTTAAAAACTTTCAAAAGTCGCGGCCCTCTTTGGTAACGAATTTTAGAGGGCTCCGAAGTTTTTCGACTCTCGTTTTTGAAAAGCAAGTTTTCATAAAATTGCGATTCTCTCAAAAATTAAAAATATTGAGAGGGTCTTCCCTTCACAAAAAATAATTCTATACTCCCGAACAATAAATTGGAATAGTTCAGGAACCATATTTCCATGATTTGCATATCACGTGGTGGTCCCTAATTTTACAGATGAAAATATTTTTTTGACATTTTTCCCTTATGTGAAAAAGAAGGGGAGATTTAAGATCACAATTGTTTCTGAAATTCGACCTCCATACCCCTTGGATCCTCCCTTCGAATCGCGAAAGGTTTCAGGACATATCATTTTTAAACATTTATCATGAATCTGTTTGGTTGTTTACTTTTTTTTTCAATTCCGCGATTGTTTCAAGTCTCAAATTTTCTATCAATTATTCATGTCTCATCTAAAAAATTTAAATAAATTTTAAGAAAATTTATTCAATATAGATAAAAAATTGCAGTGGAACTGTGTGAACTTTATTATCTACAAAATTTCGGTTGCTGTTAGTTCCATTGCAATTTTTATCTGTTAAAATGACACTTCCCATTTACTTCCAATCTCTTCCAACTTCGACATTGTATCGTCATTTCTTAATTTGCCGTAACTAAAGATTGTATTATTATAACAAATTTTCGTGGAAACCGAACTTTAACACTATGTGTACTACTATTATATTCAAGAGGGGTCCATTCAGGCGGGAAAAAGTCATCTAAAAATGATATTTTTAGGCCTGGATTCACTTTTTTCACCTGGGTTAAAAGCATCCTGGAAACCGCCAGGTTTTGAATATACTGCATTGTAGTAAACATCATATCCTTTCGAGAGATATGCTAGCCACCATCCATAGGATGAAGACGAGGCTGTCATCCAAAATGTTGTATGGATACTTCAGAATTAATCACCTGTTAAAAGTACAGAATCGCAGAATTGCCTGCTAAATTCCCATTCTACTTCTGCAGGATAAGATTTGTCGTTTTGAGCAACAATTATGTTCAAGCTCAAAAGCATTGGATATTCATTACAGTACGCTTACCTTTTTAGTACCTTACCTTTTTAGCCTACTAACATCAGTGATATTAGTCATCCATATTGTATCGTCTCCCAGCATAACTATTTTTGGAGTTACACTTTTTCGGCGAACTGGAAGAATAATATTAAATTCTTTCGTGAAAGCATTTTTGACAACCGTTTAATTTACCTCGTTTCACTAGTAGTTCTATTGCTGGAACAACAAAATCTTCAGTTGTATGAGCGTGAAATTTCGATGAAACAAAGTTACCTCTGCGAGAGTGGACACATATGCTGAATTTTTCTCATCAAATAAATTATTATTTAACAGCTAACACGTGATCTCCATTATTTAACAGTGCTGGTGGTACTTTTGTTTTCGCATACTCTTCCATCGCTGGCAACATTCTAAGCTTTGAGATAATATATTCGCGAGTGTATTCTCCGAAATATTTGTAGCTCTAATAGTTTTTTTGCAGCTCTATTACGAAATAATACAACATTACCTGTGCATAAGTTAACCGAATGTCTATATATTTTTCGTAATAAGGTTCAAGAAGAAAAGTGTCGTTATATGCACAACACATGTGCGGAAAATTAACAGTTGTTGAATATTCTGGCTGCATTTAATACAATATATTCATCATTCTTATGAATTTAAGCTCACAATTATTCCAACTTCGAATCCATCGAGAAGATAACGAAAGAAAGAATGGTGTTTTTGAATATGAACAATTGCATTTTTAGAAATTATTGGAGTTCTTAATACAATGCGAAATGTTAAAGAAAGTGTGAATATAAAGCTACCTGCGAAGTCGCTTTGCAATTCCCAAAAACGAAATCAACTCGAACATATTGTTGCCGATTCCGCCAATATATGTATCAAGCGTGTACAATTTGCCAAAAATGTACCTGCAAGGAAATACGAGTCATTATCTAGTTTTGCAGATTTACTTTTTCTTATTTTCAGCCTTATACAGTGAACTAATTGAACAGATACAGCACATCGTAAGCAAAGTTAGGCACAGACGTACAAATATTGTTCTATTGCTAGTCATCTGAAATAATGATTAATAATTGTATTAAAATTACAACTTTTTCTAACGTTTTTAATCCGAATAGCGCAAAGTAGGTGAATTTTTTCACTAGCAATGCTTTTATAAGGACGATTAAGAATTTCAATTATTTTGTATTATTAAATTATGAATCATTTATGATCATTGTGTTGCAAATCGCTTATAAAAAGTAATGGCTGCAAAAATTTCAAGAAACGATTTGCGAGCACAATACAGTTACGGTTCATTATTTTTTACGTTAGTTTTTGTCACCCGTCTTCTATGTACAACCAAGCCTCTGAGCGAATTTCAAAAAAAATATTGTAAACTGTAGGTTGATCTGATTGAAATTATTTATACATTAACACGGCAACCAGGCCAAAATCAGAGCAAATATTTCTAGCAACTATTTTGTAGCAGTTTCCATATACGTCTCATTTCTTCAGGAGTTTTCACATTGTGATTTGACACTATGTTTGGAGAACACTCTTGATGAGGCTGAACATATACGTAAAATTTTCAATCAGTTTTTTCCTTTACTGTTTGCAAATAATTTTTCCTTTGATCAATATGTTGTACTCCGACAGAATTTGCGATCAGACCAGTGTAAAAAATATCTTCCACCTGCAAAACACAAAAAATATGCATATGCAATGATTGCTTCCCTTACGTTTATTATCCGAAAGTACGGAGTTGCTCCAATCATTAATTCCAGCGTTTTTCTCGTCATGATGTAACATGGTCCCGAGCAATAAGTTGGCACATAATTTCCAGCAAACTGATAGGTAGAAATGTACCTTGAAAACGTAAATTTGGTTTAAAAACCAGGGACAGACAACAGGGATGAGACCAAAAAAAGCGTACCATGGTGACAATATATCACGATTGGGCTTTTCATTCCACAAAACTTTACAGAAAATTTCGGCTTTATCAGGAGAGGCGTGGGCAAGTACCTGAAATCCCTTTCACTGAGATAATTTTACCGATTTTATGTTACATTGTTTGTCAATTTATCTATATGCAATGCAACGTCTTCATCAATTTTTACCGTGAAAGAAGATTTGCAGAGTTTTGATATATGCATAGTAATGGCTGTCTAAAAAATAATAGAGTTTAAAATTATAAAAATAAATCAAACTTTATATGCTAAATTCTTGTAACTATCTTCGAAATCGACCAGAATAATGTCATCATACTCTTGAATCTGGAACCACACCGAAATCAATTCTGTATATTCTTCTTCTTTAGCTAACTTCGCGCTTGATATCATTGGAAACGACTTCTCCGTTTCCAATAACGAAAAATACACGAGCAGTCGAATCCTCAAATAATTTATTTGAACTATGCTGAATTTTGCTAAAAATGCTTACTTGCAACGATTTTGAGTACTTTCTATTTGCCCATGTTTCTCGGATTACAGAGCGTTGCTCGTATTTGGTCGGTGTTGATTGAACGAAAATCATCGTCGTTTTTATATCTTAGGAAAATCAGTTACTGAATAAATCAGTGAAAAGATAGTCAAGAACATATTTTAACTGAATGATTTGACTCACTTGTGTTGAAACTACAGATAACATTGAAGATTGCAGGAAAATGAACATATCGTATTTTCAGAGCAATATCTTTGAATTCTATCATGTAATATTCATCGTAATTTATTGAAAATGTAGTGTCATTCTCTGATCGAGCCTGAAATTGAAACGCATAGAAATAATGTATTAACAATGTGCATACATGTGAAGGCTCAACGCAAGGTTTGGACGATAAGACGTCATCGTTTATTTGTGCCTGAATTTAGAGATATTGACCCCTATCATTCCCCTTTTAACCATTAGCAGGAAACTGCAGAGTGTGATTGCAGCAACTACACAGAAAACTTGGAACATCGGAGTCATAGAACGCATTGGAAACTCCAAAAAAATGTAGTTCGCGAGATATTATTTACGTTAGATGTTTCACGATTTTATACACAAAATTATTAATGTTTATAACCTGTATACAATTTAATAATCTCATTTATCAAATTCCAAACAGAAAAAGAGTACTTCGAATTCACATAAATATTAATCTTTGTGTGGCTGAAAAAATAGAAAATTCACTTTATGGGCGAATATTTTCCATTCTCGCAGCGAATGAAAAGCCGCGTTCGTGAAAACTTTTTTAACTCGGAAAAATAACTGTCTGGTAAATTGTTATGTAATTTCATTCTTACAATTGTTAGATTATTTTTATATAAAAGTAATTATGCAACCTGTATAAAACACATTGAAATTCAAGTGTTCGTAAATTGCTTTAAGATATCAAGAATATGCGTTTTCGCAAGTTATTAAATAAAGAAAATGTTATTATTGGTACAATTTTTGGGTTAACCATCTATGTGAGTCCTTTTTATTATATTTGGATTCAAAAAAATCGTTCCAGATTCTGTTTGTAAATCAATTTATCAAACGCTCGAAAAATAAAGAGCCGCTGACTTTTAAGACGAATATCATGAATACCAACATGCCTATTGTTAGTTTAAATAGTTAATTATATATCCACATTCTCATCAAAACACACATGTTATTTTTCAGCATCTAGTAAATCCTGTTGAGCAAAGGATACCGATGAAAGGACAAGGAAATGAGGGGAATATGACGATTACTATTCTTGGGCAGGATGATGGTTCAAGAAGGAATATCAGAAATAGAATCAAGAGTAATAGTAACTCCGTTGTAAGCTAATTCTCATGTTTTTCTTCTTTGATTCTTCATAGATCTCACATTTGATTTCAGAGTTGCAATGTTCCCAAGTTGAATATTAACGGATCCGAAGTTATCCATTTTTTCCACGAACACAAAAATATTAAGTGTGATGATGAACAGAATTGGGTGTACCTCAATTCTAAAAAGAAAATTCAATTGATAGAAGAGAGGTAAATTTGTTTTGCAATCTTCGGGATAATTTTGTAATCAATGCAGAAAAGACGCAACATGTCAAGTGAAGCGAATAGTTTTCGGACAAGATCCTTTGAATGAAACAGAGCCGTGGGAAGAACTGAAAATGGGCGAGGAGCTGCCCTGGGAGATGGTACATGTTAAGTGCAAACAAGGAACTTCAGCTAAGGCCTGGTTTGTTAAATCAGTGTTTCACGGTAAATTGAAATATCTTCTAGGGAACTTTCGTTGATGTCAATTCAAAAAGTGGAAAAGAAATTAAAGCTATCTGAGAAGAAAAAGTGGAATGTTTTCATGCTTTCATTTGACTCCGTCAGTCAAATGACATTCAGGTATGTTTCAAGAAATGGCGCCTTAATTTAGACAATAAAAAATATTTCAAGAAGGAAATTGCCCAAAACTGTAAAGTTTCTCGAGGAGAAACTCGGTGCTGTTGTTTTGAATGGTTATTTCCATATTTATTATTCACGTCGTCAGCTCTGGGTTTAGGATACAATATAGTCGCAGATGGAACTACGGGCGCCTTTACTCCAATTCTTACAGGAGCCACGGAAGAGGAACTTCCTCTTACAAGGTTGAACAATTCCTGAAATGTATGAAAAGTATTGACTTAGGAAACGCTTCAAGAACGCTAATTTTGTTGACGATGTATTTCCATTCATCTGGAAGAATTTCTCGGATGCCGGATACGTCACGCTTTTCGCTGAGGACCAGGCGAAATTTGGTGAATATAAATAATTCGAAATTGGCCCAACGACTAATGTTGAGGTGCGTTCGATTATCGATTAAAGGGTTTCCGCCGCCCGCCCACTGATCATTACGCAAGACCGTACTTCTTGAATGTTAGGTTGTATTTTAGATGCTCAGAGACAAATGCATTCCAGCTCGAGAAAGGACTGGAATCGAAAAACGCGCGGTGTGTTGGATCCGACATGCAACACAAGGTTTGTTTCACTCATGCTACACCTGAAGCTCTACGGATTCTTTTGACTTTTTTAAAGCACTGGCTTCGGTATGCGCGCGAATTCGCTGAAGCCTACCCTGAATCGCCTCACTTCGGGTTAATGCACCACTGCGTTTACTCCCACGACGACTTTAATTTGGTGAGCTTGCAGGACTGTTAGAATATAATCCCCGTTCAGTTGGGCATAGTCGACGATGATTTGAGCGCGTGGCTTCAGTCGATGAGCGAGGATGGGCTGCTGGCTGATACCGTGCTGATCGTCATGGCGGGTGGGTTGTTGTTGTTGTTGTTGTTGTTGTTGTTGTTGTTGTTATTACTATTGTCGTTGTACAGTTCTGGCGATTCCCCCCATGAAAACAACGCGCCCGGGGCGTCCCCGAGTGTCCCCCAGTGTCCCCACGCCTCTGGCTCAGCCAATGAATTTCAAATCGGGGCCAATTTATGCCTATCGTGTTCAGCATTCAATTCTGCTTCGATTCATGCTAAAAACATATTTTTAAAAATTAAAATATTTTCGCAAATTAAGT
>LS547731.1:83519-96095 GCA_900490775.1 Pristionchus maxplancki
CGCAACGAATAAGGCTCCTGGCCCTGTGTCTGAGCGGCCGAAGGGGTTTCTAAAATCGTTTTATGATTTATCGAAATGATTGGGGAACCACTCGTGCAGATAGAACAAGTCTTACATCTCTTTTGTATCAAATCAAAAGTGATACAAAAGATGAGATCGCAACGAATAAGGCTCCTGGCCCTGTGTCTGAGCGGCCGAACGGGCTTCTAAAATCGTTATTGATATACGAGGTAATGCGCAAATTCCAATCGCAGATCGAACTTCGAAAAAAAAGATCGAAAAATTTCAGTAACACTACAAATTCTCCCGGTCTGTGCATTAACCTTTGCTGTCTCTAATGAAACTACAAATTCTGTTTCTTTTTTGTCAGCTTTTTAAATCTTCAATTTTAATCAGGTATTGTGTTATGGAAGAGTACAATTAAAGGCAGTATAATAAATTTCACGTATTTATGCTAGAACCTAGTGAAGGATCGGTGCATCACATTTTTTGTCCATCTTCTTGACCGCAACGTCAAATCCGGTGTAAAAGGATGGCACATTCTCGTGTTTCTGCCAAGTTCGCTGGAAAATTATCAATTTTTTAAACAGAGAAGAATTATAAAACCTCAAATTTGGTAATTAGTGCGAAATGGTCGCTAGGCCATTCATTATTCTTCCATTCTGGTGTGCCGTTTTCAACAATCGGTGATTTACCGGAATAAGCTTCTGAAGACTTAGGACTGAAATAGCAAAATTAGATAGAATGAAAAAGAGAGCGCAAACATCAGAGATCCACGATAGAAGATGAAATCGATTCGATCCTTATGGTAAACTGTCTTAGAAGGCACAGAGAGATAATAAGGATCTCTATAGACTGGCCAGGTATAACCTAGACGAACGAATTTGGAACCCCCTATATCCTTGGTTTACCAACCGGGGTACATCTTAGGATCTGCATGAACTTCTCTATAGGAATCAGTCATTCCAGCGGCATTGGTTAGCAATTTGGTAACCGGCCAATCAATCACATAACCATTATGCATGTCCCTAAAATTATTTCGATGGATTAAAAATCGGACTCATGTGATCTATATTATACTTGGTGGCTTCGATCCAGTCAAGATGAGACGGAGTTTCCAAGCAAGCAGCAACAATAACGGGAACGGCGTGTGAGTTTTTGATCTAACAATGTTTGCTTTGACCACTTATAAATATTTAAAATTAGTTATACCTGTCTAACAAACTCGGGATGTTCAATCAGGTCAACGGTATGATTAATACGACTCCCTTCCCTACTATTAATCTGAAATGAAGTTATGAAATGAAATAAGGAGGTAATCTCGAACGTTCGAAACATCTTTCCCCTTTGTCTCAAGTGCATACGGAGTATAGCCCGTACCAGGAAGATCGACAGCCCAGAAAGAAATCTGCAAATATTCATGCATTGCATTGAAATACAATGAGGAAACCTCCTCTCCAGTTCCGTTCAAATATATTCTAACATTGAATGATCTCCAAACTTGCTCATACAAACCGACGATCTGAACGACATTATATGTTCAAACAAAAGTCAAAAGTCGAACGTACTCTGTGTTTCGTCACTAGTGCTACAGTATGACTGCAATGTGCCACACCAGACCAGTCATTGCCAAGGTGTTTCAACACAGAGTTCAATGTACTTTTATCAATTTCCTTCAAAGAAAGGTATATTTTTAAGCTATGAAATAGCTCATTAACCTGCAGGGAAACAATATCAGCATCAGTGGCCTTTATATAAGACGCTACAAACTAATTTTTCCCAGTGTTACCATCAGTTTCTCAAAAAATGTTGTCTGATTGCAACGAGTGCACATTCCACTTGCAATTTCTAAAAATCACAAATTCAGTATTTTCGGTGCAACGATTGATTTCAACTCAAATTTCGAAATTACCACTTGTCGCCAGATTGTTTTATTTATTTATGCTGATTTTTCCATGTCAATTATTCAGTCAATTAATAGCTTTTTCATTAAAATATTTTTATTCACAGAAGGGGGATATTTTTGATCTATGACTTTGAACGACATATTTGTCAGATTCAGTCTTTCTTCATCTTCATTGGTTTCATCACAGCGGACTCCATGATTATCTGTAAAACGTTCATTGACAATCTACAGATCTATTTTCTTCACTGGACTCTCCACGATTAATCCATTACACGTTTTCAACACTGTCAAAACCGTGCAAAGGTTCGTTCCTTCATTCTTCCTTCGCTCTCGATATTGAAAGGGTCGTCTCCCTTCCCATTGCACATTTCTAACACTGTTCAAAACGTGCAATGGGTGTTTCATTCTTCCCTCTCTCTCAAATCCGAGTGGGTCGTCTCTCTCCCTCTTGCACATTTTCCACACTGTCAGAAACGTGCAATGCCTTCCTCTACCCTCCCTCTCCCTCTCATTCCATTCTTCCTTCTCCCTCACCTCACGGACGGTCGACTCCATTTTCGCAAGACTGGCAGAATACGTCATGAGTTTGATGCTCCTTTTCACAGTGAATAATCGTTTGAGGACTATCTCGTGGAAACTTCGCATCTCATGCTTCCAGACGTCATCTCTTTGTGAGTTCTCTTTTCGGTAGCCTGTAATACCGTAACAAACAGCAGGTATACTGTGGAAACCCATTTACCTTACACGTTAGAGATGACGTCTGGAAGCATGAGATGCGAAGTTTCCACGAGATAGTCCTCAAACGATTATTCACTGTGAAAAGGAGAATCAAACTCATGACGTATTCTGCCAGTCTTGCGAAAATGGAGTCACCGTCCGTGAGGTGAGGGAGAAGGAAGAATGGAATGAGAGGGAGAGGGAGGGAAGAGGAAGGCATTGCACGTTTCTGACAGTGTGGAAAATGTGCAAGAGGGAGAGAGACGACCCACTCGGATTTGAGGGAGAGGGAAGAATGAAACATCCATTGCACGTTTTGAACAGTGTGGAAAATGTGCAAGAGGGAGAGAGACGACCCACTCGGATTTGAGGGAGAGGGAAGAATGAAACACCCGTTGCACGTTTTGAACAGTGTGGAAAATGTGCAAGAGGGAGAGAGACGACCCACTCGGATTTGAGGGAGAGGGAAGAATGAAACACCCCTTGCACGTTTTGAACAGTGTGGAAAATGTGCAAGAGGGAGAGAGACGACCCACTCGGATTTGAGAGAGGGGAAGAATGAAACACCCCTTGCACGTTTTGAACAGTGTTAGAAATGTGCAATGGGAAGGGAGACGACCCTTTCAATATCGAGAGAGAAGGAAGAATGAAGGAACGAACCTTTGCACGGTTTTTACAGTGTTGAAAACGTGTAATAATCGTGGAGAGTCCAGTGAAGAAAATAGATCTGTAGATTGTCAATGAACGTTTTACAGATAATCATGGAGTCCGCTGTGATGAAACCAATGCAGATGAAGAAAGACTGAATCTGACAAATATGTCGTTCAAAGTCATGGATCAAAAATATCCCCCTTCTGTGAATAAATATATTTTAATGAAAAAAGCTATTAATTGACTAAATAATTGACATGAAAAAATGTAATGCAAGAATACCGCGAATAAACTTGTAAAGGAAAATAACAAAAAAAAGTACGGTGCTTTTACACAACATTTCACTAAATTGAATATTTAGAAAAAACGATAAGATTAGTGCATCAATTTTCCCAAACCTCCCAAAGTTAGATTTTTTTTGGTAAGTTAGAAATTCTGTGCAAAAAATCGAGTCTGTTCTATCAGGAACTCTAAAAGTGATGGCAACACTTGGAAAAATTAGTTTGTAGCGTCTTATATGATCAGCAATTTTACGAATTCCGTCATTTATCTTGATAGATGAACGATTGATAGTTTGTTAAATAAAGTCATACCCATTTAGCTTTCTCCCACACATTAAAGGTCATGACATTAAGTGCGCATGTTACACTTAGAATGCTCACAAAGAGCAAGAAGAAACGAGACATTCTCGAAACCGAATGAGTTGTGTGATACTCTAAAGCCTTATATAGAAGATGAGAACATGTTTAATTAAAACTAATCAAAAAATTTCGATGAATTTTAATAAAAAAATATCACTGCAATCTGTTAAATTACGATGGACTATCCAAAATTGAGCGAGAGAATCCAGCCTCCATTCTCCATTCTCCATTCTCCATTCTCCATTCTCCATTCTTGCGCTCGCGACGGTCGGTCGACTCTCACCCCGCTCTCTTCCATCCCCAGTTTGGAGAATCCTCGTCCGTCAGCTTGGGCAACCCGACGAGTATCGCCCACTTGGTACATCAAGAGGAGGACCCAGGACGGATTCTCATCGGCTCAAGTGATCTACCGTTAAGAAAGGCCCCGTTCAAGAAGACTGATTCGTGAGTTTATTCTAAACCACGCAAGTCAGGACTTCGGCGGCTGGATGGACTTCTTCAACACTGAAACGTAATCAATCGACTAAGAGCGATGGACATTTGAGATGACGCATCTAAGAAGATCCCAACCCTTGACCCTCCGACACTTTGAGAACGAAGATCTCGATCCCCTACCCAATGATGTAACCTCCTGCAGGCCCATTGCCTGATGTCAGGATAAATATGATATGATATGATATGATCCAAAATTGAAATACCTGCTCAAAGTTTCGTTTCCTTCGGTTTTTACGTTTGTCGCCGAGCGGCGCACTACGCTGAGAAATTCAGTTGCATTGCGCATTGGGATCCTCCTTTGTAAAAGACTAGTGATGCCACGAGCCTTTCGCAAGCGCACCGCTGGATTTGCATGAAGTTTTCGAGCTTTTTTTATGTAGTTCCATATATAATAGTAAATCTGACCCAAGGAACAAATATTGAACCAACGGACATCTTTGGAGTACTATATTCGTGTAACATTATCGATTGGCCACATAGAAAAATCGAACCCAAGGAACCAATTTTTCCCAATGCGAGACGATGACGTGTAGTGGTCTAAGGCGCCCTCCTGCTCTCTCGGGTTCGATTCCCGGTCGTGACACCGGCCCCGCATCAAAAAGGCAAGGAAAATTGAAAGTGACTAGATCCCATGGAAAAATAGGTCCGAAGAAGAGATACACCCTCCGGATTTTTGATAGAGATGAGATGATTGACAAACGGTAAAAAGAATAACGGTATTCGGACCTATACCAACACATTGAACATACAATACAATACAATATTTATCAGTGTCGCTTTGTGGGCGCTGATCAAGATGGGGTGTCAGAGGGCCGTTCTTCTGATTTCAAGATAGTCAGTTCGAGGGGTCTCGAGACAGAAGACCCATCATCTTTCCTTGTCACAGTCGCTATAACTGGAGAGAGAGTTCCATTCTTCTGGTTCCCGATAGGACGTTTGATGGCATTGCACACTGATAGATCCCACTGTAGGCCGAAAACGAAGCCTTGCGTGTTCTGGATTCTTCAGTGAACGCGAGTCCTCCAAACTCGAATGATCTATCTTTGAGCGAGAGAATCGAGCCTAGATTCTGAGGGACGAAACATCTTAGGTGGTCATACCCATCACACGGCGACCAGTCCGGCTTGGATGGGGATTCCTTTCTTGTTGAGTCGTTGATCGAGACGAGGGGAATTAGGGGAAAACCACTCTCCATCAGAGGGAATGGAGAGGGAACCGCTCGCGACGACTAACAGAATAGGGAATGAACAGAATTGAAAATACAGTCTCGTGCAAAAATTTAGCAACAAATTTCAAATCGTCATAACTTTCTTCAAAATTGAGATGGAGACCCACGGTTATGAGTGAATTAGGATGAAACTTTGCGGTTCTAAGCAATGGAACAAGCTTTATTGTACTACGTCGATTTCTCATGTCCATCATTACATGCACTCAGTTACTGCACAACATACTGTTATCATTGAGAGAGAAAGACGATTTTATGCGAAAGTCTTGAAAGCATCTTGTATCATGTATCATGGGAAAGTGGGGAAGGGCAGAAGGAAGGGAGGGAGGGGGATTGATTGAAATGAATGGATAGCGCTTCAATGAAGAGTGATGAGCGGGATAACGATTAGGTCAAGAAGAGTAAGCGAGGAGAACGGTGGGCCACACCCTACCTGGCGGCCCGAATGAAAGCCCGGCCGACGACCTAAAATTCGAATGCGAATGAAGCACAACGAGAGAGAAGGAGAATCCGGGACTACAAAAGAGGAGGAGGAGCTTAGATAACACTATTCCCAAATTTACTCCGGCATAGCTACCGCGTTCCGTGAGAGCCGTTTCAACGGGCGAAAAGAAAGACCTTGTGGGATGAAGGGCGCGCTAGTCGCGACGGGTTAGAAACAGCGGGAAGAGGTGAGGGAGATGGAAGAGATGGATGGTGGGGGAGAGGGGGGAGAGAAATGGGATGAACCGCGAGCACTGCAAACTTCAAACCCCTGGTACTATTGGAGGAAGCACCCATTCATTTTCTCTCGATAAATTGTCTAAACTCTGAAAAAGGCGAAAAATAATTGGAGAACCAGGATCTGGTGTCATGTCATTGTGCCCTGCACTGGTACAACAGGGTACTATAGTTGCAAATCTTTTACAAGGTTATTAGTTTTCAACCGCTTTACTACCCGATAATTACGCGGAATGAAAATTATCGTTGTTGTCTCCTCTAAAATGATGTAGAAGCTATACTATTGTCGAAACAATCGGCTCAACTAGTATTTCTTCAATAATTTAATTTTTAAAAATTTTCAAAAATTATTTGATATCATTTTGAAAATTATTTCTCATAGTATAAAAATCAGCAATTTTCATTCAGTATTATTCTCGGCATGCGTTTCGCAATTTATTTTCTCATTCTCATCTTTCTTCTTGCAACCGTAACTGGTGATTTGTTTGTTTGCTTTTGCAGTTATAATTACAAAACCATCTAAGGGAAGGATTATGAAGTGGGAGATGAAGCACTCCACGTAGAGTTTAAAAAATTATTGGCGAATCTATATAATGAAATAGCAGAGTCCCGTAATTCTTGTTTCGAGGGTACTAAGAATATCCAAGGTATTATTTCCAGTAACTTCTTACAGCTTTCGAATAATATATTGCACAGAAATGTACAATTTTGCGAAACAATTTACAAAGGTCAAATTCGACGGTTTGATTAATGAATTAACAAACATTGGAAAGTACTACAATAATTCTGATGGTGATAGTGAATATGCCAAGGAGTATAAAAAAGAATTTAAATACGTAAATAATTTCTCAGTGGTGATTAATTTTTATTGATGTTAAGAAAGGTTTTCATCCTGATGTAATTATGAATCCAGTAAACGAGTGCAAAGAAAGATTGGCTGACGCGATGGCGTCCAAATTGAATCGTTGTCGCTGCTAATTTAAGCCCGCGAATAAATTATATTATAAAGTAGATTAATAAATTTATTTAAATGCAACAACATATTGCAAACATTCTGCTACTTCTTGCGTGTATCCACGTTAATGTAAGAAGCAATAGGAGAATATGTTTTTATTTGTTTTTTATCATAAAGTTACCCATACAGCCAGCATAGGCACTTCACTATTACTCTTTATGCTTCTTGGCAAAAGTCGAATTACGTACCTTACATGAGTAATGTACGTAGAGTAAGGTTGCTCACATATCCTTACCCCCCCCCACTTCCTTTATGTTTTTTTGCCAATTTTTATCAAATGATTATTCTCATTATTATGTGCCTGTAGGATTCGTATTACGGATGCACCAAAGCTATAAAGAATGTTATGAAAGGAAATCAAAGAATAAGAATCTGCGAGTTTAGAGATCCACCCGGGAAGACCCGATATTACGCCTCGATCTTACTGATCGATCCAATAAACCAATAACTGAATTGAGAGATAGAAGGAGGATGGCCTTCCTGGCGCGACATCAGACAATTGCTCGTTATCGGGCGTATCCATGGCCTCATCAATCAGATATTTATTCAATTCAATCAAATCAAGTAATAATAGTTTATAAGAGCAGAGTAATCATCGGATATCGGCTGGCTGATTATTTTCTTCCTTTTCAGAACTGAATTACTCTTCTCAGATATTTTGTGTTTTTCTTGCTCAAGATCTATCTCCGCAGTAGTCATGCCTCTGTTTGCCTCATGGATCGATGAGCTAGAAATACATGTTTTCTAGGTATTAAATATATACTAACACAGCGACAACCGATAAGACCACAATCAGTGAGAAATAAATCGAAATATGCATTGGGGATAGTGATTTAAGAAAAAGAGACTAGCTAGCTATATATGCTACACAGATATAAAAATTATCAATTATTGTTTTGGAAATAAATGTTTTTTTACTACAATGTTGAACGGATGGTGCGTATTTTGGATAGAATGTTCACATCTTGCCTTGAGAAGTGCACGTGAAGCGGATACCCGTTAACTAGTGGTGTCATGCGGGAATTCGATATGAGGATCCGGCAAAGGGGTTAAAACCAGAGAAAAATTGACCCAGCAGCCGGTATTACTCGGTATCAGTTCAAGGTTGCGGTATCAAGTTTCATATTGACCAAAAAACAGTGCGTTTGCGTAAAACGCGCCACCCCTCCGTTCAGTTAAATTAATGACATTCTAATTTTTACAGATTCTGAAAGACCATGATGTCCTGCGACGATTTATGCTTGCTTGTGTGCCTGTAGTCTTAATTAGCTGTGATAATTAAGAGCTGTGACATTGGATTTCTCGAAAACGAAAAATATAACCTTCGCAGATTTTTGATCTGTTGAGCCTGATGCTGTGGAAAAATTCGGGGGAGATTTCCTCCTAGAGTGGAAAAATTGACAAGGAGGAAAAGGAGGAAATCAAAATTTCGAATTGGCGCCTTTTCAGTATCTCGCTTCTCCGTGGAGCTAGCGACTTGAAATTTTGATAGGTAGGTTTTCCACCCCTCAGAACCCTATAAACGAAGTTTCAAAGCGCTAGCTCTACTGGGAACCGAGATACTGAAAAGGCGCAAATTCAAAATTTCGATCGCCTCCTTTTGATTTTTTCCACCCGATTTTTTTTCCCCCAATTTTTCCACAGCATTACACAAGTGTTAAAAATCTGTAAATATTAGAATGTCATTAAATTTACTGTTCGAATTTTTCCAGAAAGAGGCGATTCTTAGGCGAAAGAACTGATATGCGCAAATGTAAAAAAAAAAAACTATTTATCATGGTCGTGATGCGGTATATAGAAGGTCGCGACGAGTGAGATTCGCAAGAGATCCCCATCTTGCGAATTCAATTTGCGGCAGATGATTGTACAGTGTGGGGTCGAATTGATTATCAGGATGAGCTCGTCTTCCATTGACTTCCTTAAAAGTAATTAATATAAGTAATATGATATACGTACTTTTAGCATGCAAATCAGCCCAGCTGGTTCGTGCTCGATGTAGAATTTATGGGCAACGAATGCTGGACTTGCAATTAGAAAAGGGAGGTCGCGTATTCCAAATACGCAAGAACTATTTATCCACAATCCTGCAATGAATAAATTAGTGTCTGCCAAAAATCAAGCTCTTTACCATAACAGCAATGCTTCTTCCAAAGCTGGTGCCGTCCAACAAAACCTCTGGTGTGACAAGGAAAGTGTGAGCACTGCAAGCTAGACTATCCCATTAGAGGCGGTTTCAGACTATGGCATCACATTGCTTGATGGTTGCACTTTCTTATGTTGCTCTGCTAATTCGAGAAATTCGGAAGCATTAAATGATCCAGGAATGGAGATAACTGAATATTTTTGAATTATTAAAGACGTAAGCATTGGCTAAACCATCCGGATTTCCAAGCACAGTGCTCCAGAAGGATTCGTCAGCCAACTTAGTATCCCTAAATATTGGTCAATCAGAGAAAGACACAATCACTGAAAGACATACTTCAAAAAAGTAAGAAGTTCGTTTGTTTTCGAATGAACAATCATCATTTGAGCCGCATTCCTCGCGATAATTGCCGATAGAGAAGATTTGAACATGCGCAGAGATATGTCCTGAATATAATGCGGTATACGGCCGCTACCGTCGAGTTGAGCCGTGTTGCGTGTTTCGCTTAGCTTTTGGTTGCGTTAGCATAACACGCGCTTACCTAGCAAAAAATCATGAGCTTATCATCATAACCGTAACGTAAAATAAAAGCTTATAGGAATGTGTAGATTCTGCTCTACATAATGCATCAGTAATATCATTATCAAAAACATATCAATATATCATATGGAACCTTGGGGTTGGCGCTCTGCAGCCGTTCCAACTCTAATGGTTCCACATTTGTGTGCGAAATTCCGTTCCATTCTTTGAGCACTCGCACCATTTCTAGATTTGTTCGCAACGGAACATCGACTCCAGATAAGTACTAAATATATTTAATTATTGTGAATTGCGTCTTTAAATATTATTAATGCCTGTAGGTACTTCCACTGTACAGGTTGCTCCTCAATTAAATATTTCATGCAATCATATGTTGCCCGAATAATTTCGTATGAGCCCCATGTAACCTTACCGACAGGCTGAAATGAGTTTAATAGTTATGATTAGGAGAATGTAAACGAGCCAAAACATGAATGTTCTCAAAGCAATCTGCTAATCCATGCATTTCACGAGCGAACTTCGCATCGGCATTTGACGGAACAGATATACAGAAAACGTTGTGTGATTCGTAAAACGAAGACAGCATAAGAACAAACTGCAATTTTAGATTACTACGACACAAATGACACGAGAACAAAATAAACCTGTACAAAACGATTATGAGCCAGAATAGCATAAGCTAGTGGGAAATCTTTTTCTTCTTTGCTTGCATCATTTTTCTTGAAGCCAAACGAGGATCGGTACAACGCGCATCTAAAATATCATAAAGAAATATAAAGCTAGTGTAATTTACCTATCATTACTATTCGATATCCGGTCTTCTAAGTAGGTAATGTTAAGATCCACGGATGTGGTGCTTCCGGCGAATACTGATTCACACGATACATTCAGATTGTCGATTATCGTATTTTGACTCCTGTGGTAATCCCAATCTCGATTGTTTAGTAGCTCAGGGAAAGGAAATACGCTGCGAGAGTATTTTTTAAATTTAGTGAATACATTTGGAATGCTCACTCTGGCGATTCGTACATGAAATAAGCAATATTTAGAATACAACCAAGAATAATAATACAAAAACAGCAGAAAATACGAAATCTCTGAATTCATTACTCAATATTAATTACTTTCGCACAAACCTTTCGTAAGATAGATGAAAAGATGGTCATTTCAAAATCAGTAGTTGTGATTTTATCAAAATAGCTTTCTGCAGTTGATTAAGCTGAAATATTCCTTCACAAATCGGCTCGATTGCCCCGCATTTCACATTAATGGAATGGTTTTTATTTGGCTGAGATATATTAAAAGCTGAAATCCGAAAATTCTTTCATTTTATACCAGATTTCTAGGCGCGAAATAGTAATTTTTACAAATGAAATAATTGATTTCATTTCGTAGCTTTCCGAATACTGGTGTAAACTTAAAATTAGCTACGTCATTGCGTTTGCAAAGACTGTTGTATAATTAGCGAAAATGTTCGTTTCAGCAATCGGACTGGCTTTCCGATAAGCCGTGTTCATAGGATTCTATATTGAAATAGCTGAACTAATATTTCTTCGAACTTATTGAATGGTGCTTGAGATATCTGAATTGAACCTCTGGTATAGGGCTGGCAAATGAAGAATCGAAATGTACTCTTCATTTGCTCTCACAAAGGAGAGACCGAGTGGTCATTCTCTTCATGAAGAGAATAGCGACGCGGTATCCTCTTTGTGAAGACTACGAGGGTAGAATGAGAGGGTTTCCTCGTTTATTTTGCTCTCTTCATGAAGAGAAAGAGCGGTCAGGTCACTTTTCAAGAAGAGAATAATGAGAGGGCGAGAAAATCCCCTCTTCATTTGTCGAAATTCCCTTCACTTGTCAGCCCTACTTCACAAGCTTCACCGAGAGATCCTTGACCTTGCCAAGACTTCGCCGTTGGAGATGGCGGCTCTCGAGACGTTCGTTGTGGAGACTTCACCAAGGATTTAGAGAATACTAACGGAGGCATTGCTGGTCTCAAAGGGATGATCATTTGTCAGACGCCGAAGCTTCTGCTCCGAAGACTGCCGCTTCTCAGTCTTTTCTCCGTATGAATCCTTATCTGGCCCAGCCTTTGTGTGCCAGACGTGCGTCCATCACGTGCTGCTACTTCGATCGCACCACCAGCAACTCACCGATCCGAGGTCCGACCCGCCTTCCTGAAGTTCATGTGTCAAGCAGTTTTATCAAATAGAGGAACAACTGCCTCCGCGAAGAACACTCTTGGCGTGGATGTAGATCCCGCCACAATTCCTTCAAATGTAATGACTGTAGTCATCATGTTCCTGCTGCTGTTCAGCGATCTGCCTTCTACCAGTGCTCCCGTTGCACCCGCTGTGCCTGTCGCCTCAGTGACATCTAAGCCTCGCTCTGCACGTGTTATGAAACAGGCTGCTACGACGAACATTGACGATGTGATCTCAGTTGCACAGATGACTATCCGGAGGATAAAGATTGCACACTTCAGATCATGGAGGCGGATACTCAACCCCCCCCCCCCCCACA
>LS547731.1:96195-111220 GCA_900490775.1 Pristionchus maxplancki
TGAGTCGGTCCTGCTCTATCTCACTGTCTACGTGTCGAACCCTGATCGTCCGGAGAAGGAGATTCCCGTCCTCGTCGTTTTTGATACTGAATCTCATTGTATGAAATAGGGCCCTTTAGATAAGATAGGGATCGCTGCTGTGCGTGAAGAAGATGCATGTAAGTGTAAGAATCGCTTCCCTAATGTCCCAATACCACTATTCCCGCGCCCTTTCTCCAAATTGGAGTTGAAAGATGGATAAATTGTGATATATGGTCCTGTTCAAGGGTTTTCACAATGCATCCTGAGATCTTCATCCCAAGCCGGGAAAATCAATGCTTGTACATAATGACGTCTTGGATTTGGTGACGTCAGCTGAATATTCCTTGTTACGATCATGATATCGCTCAACCAAAATCACTTTAGGATCAATTAGGCAGAAGGCTGAATTAGTTGGACAACTGGTGTTGTTGTGTTTATTTTGTTGATATGTTAAAAGTAGAACATTTTTCCGAGACAGTGGAGATCGAGGCCTGTTTTCACTTCAAAATTTGTTGTGGAGGCGCCACAGCAGTAGTGCCTAATCAAAAACCTAACAAATCTATTTCATTGCACGTGTTCAAGTTTTTTCTTGTATAATGGTCAAAACGCAGGCCCGTGAATATGTAACTACGAGATACTTTCGATTTACTCATTGTGAACCGTAGGGAAAACTGTTGATGGTGAGTGTGAACTTGGCAGTAGTGCACAATAGGCCAGCCGAAGCTGGTGCGAGTTGACGCGTGAACACTACACTTCTTTAAACTACATTTATTCACGCGACGGTGTCAAAATTCTCCTAATTGAGACTACCGGGATTGCGGGCTTCTGCTCTCTCTTTCTCCATCTTCTCTGCTTCTTCTTTAGTCAGCTCGTCAAGTCTTCAATATGATTTATGTTTTAAAATAGTTGCACCGGAAACCTACTTGAGAGGGGCATTAGTAGCGGATGTCACATGTGTTAGTCTCTCGGCTCTTTCTCGCTCCATCTTCTGTTTAGCTTTTTCAATATACATATCGATAGGATTATAGGGCGTACTAGAAACAGATTTATTTTTATTGATGATAAAAGATTACTTACAATCTCCCGTTGCAGATAGTTCCGGGTTTACAATTGCGGTCGTACAGAGGGTATTTTTCTGATCATCATTTTACATTGGAAAGGAGTGAATAAGTAATAACCATTTTCCTCAGCAGATCTCTTCGGTTTGTATCTTCCAAGCGCAATATCGATATTGTCAATGGGTACGCTGAAATGTTTCTCCAAGGATAATTAATGTTGGAACGCTTACTAGTTTCCCTTCGAATCGAAAGTACCGGGACTTCCGGGAGGGCGGGTTTCTGCTTCTTCTGTAGTCAGCTCGTCAGATCTGTAATATTATTTCTTCTTAAGATGAAGAATAGTTGGAGAATAGGTAAATCAGTAAACTTACTTGAGAGGAGCATCAGTAGCGGGTTTTTCGGCTCTCTCTCTCTCCATCCTTTCTGCTTCTTCGATAAGAACATCAATAGGATTCATGGGTTCACTGGAATTGAAATTTTTATTTTTGTGATAAACATATGTATTACTTACTAACTCCCGTTGCACACAGTGCCCGGTTTACAATTACGGTCGTAGAGAGGGTATTTTTCTGACAAAAATATTTTTCTTGATACGAATAAATCAGAAATAAACCATTTTCCTCCGCCACAACGGGTAGAACAATCAAGACAAATAAGCACACAGAAGGCAATTTCATCGTTAAAGAATTTTCGACACTTCTCGTTCGTTATATATACTTAGTTATATGTTAATTATAATTAACATCTAATTTTTTACTAAAATTTGTTAATTGGTAATGATCATAAAAATTAATTAAAGGAGTAGTGGATCGACGCAAACGAGCGGCCTCCCACAACGAAAAACCCGCGCCTGGACTGGAAAGTACGGTAGTCGAGCCGATTTTCAAAATTTCGCGAGTTTGCGTCGACTTCGTTTTTTAAATCGATTTTTTGTATTTATATTATGTTCAATTATGCTTAATTATGTGTCAAGCCTCACTAGGGATAGCCGGATAACCCTTGTCATATGTTTTGATCACGTTTGAACCTCTAAATCGCTCGAGCTAGCGCACATTGTTCATTTTCGCGACTTTTCGCCTGCTTGTCTGTGATTTTGGCTGTGTTATTCGATAAACCTTGCTTATTATTATGCTGTGAACCATCACGCTCAAAACATATTAAATTAAGCTTATTCGCAAGATATATATCCTTTGAACGTTACACATCGCGTCCATGATCGAGTTTCTGTGTTACCCTTTTAAATTGATTATAACTGTGTTGTTATTATTCGCCTCTACCGCGTTTTTCGTCCATAACTTCTTTCTAACTCAACCGATTTGGCTGAAATTTTGGCTACACAATTATTTTATGGTTCTGAATGTAACCGTACGTTACTCGGCATCAAGATCGGAGTGGAAGGTAGGTCACTGGAAATCACACCTTTTGAAGAATATGTCATTTTCCGAAAACATGCCTGGCTAAAGTCTATTTAGGATTTTATGCATACGTCATGTAGTGGTTTTTGAAGAGCAATCTCTCAGCTACAGATTCCACTTTTCAGATTCGTTGAAAGTCTATTTTTGACAAAGTTACAGCAGGTCAAAAAAACCGTATTTTTTGGACTTTTTTTGGAGTGTAACTCGCTTTTTAGAAGAAATAACCGGCTCAAATCTGACCAGTAACATCAGCTAATGTCCCCCATGCTCCAGCAACGAATTGGTATTGATTGGATGCCGAATCGCGAAAATCGTCATTTTGAGTACACCTTCCGTGAAGAGCGGTAGTTTACGTGCCGAATTTTTTCAATGGCCAATATTTCAGATTTAGACTCTCCAATACTTGTAACAACTCTGGGCAAAATTTGGCCGATCTTGAAAAAAAAGAGCAAATGAAACACAAGACGTTGAATAATGACATAAATGGCGAAAATGACCTATTCTGAGACAAAAACACGTGTTTTTTTCAAAAATGGCAACATTTGAGGTATCACCACTTTCCCAAATGGATTCAGACTTTCACCAAATTTTGCACAGAGTTGTTACAAGTATTGGAGAGTCTAAATCTGAAATATTGGCTACTGGAAAAAATCGGCACGTAAACTACCGCTCTTCACGGAAGGTATACTCAAAATGACGATTTTCGCGATTCGGCATCCAATCAATACCAATTCGTTGCTGGAGCATGGGGGACATTAGCAGATGTTACTGGTCAAATTTGAGCCGGTTATCTCTTCTAAAAAGCGAGTTACACACCAAAAAGTCCAAAAAATACGGTATTTTTGACCTGTACTTTTTGAACTTTGTCAAAAGTGGACTTTCAACTAATCTGAAAAGTGGAATCTGTAGCTGAGAGATTGCTCTACAAAAACCACTACATGACGTATGCATAAAATCCTAAATAGATTTTAGCCAGGCATGTTTTCGGAAAATGGCATATTCTGCAAAAGGTATGATTTCCAGTGACCTACCTTCCACTCCGATCTTGATGCCGAGTAACGTACGGTTACATTCAGAACCATAAAATATTTGTGTAGCCAAAATTTCAGCCAAATCGGTTGAGTTAGAACGAAGTTATGGACGAAAAACGCGATGTCATATAATTTTGGCGGCAAGTGTAGATAAACTGACTGCTTGTAATGAAATATTTCTGAATTATTGCTAAAATATTAATTTGTAATATTCTGAAAATCTTACAGATGCTTATTAACGAATGACATATAAAGAGGGTACCTCTTTCTTAGTTTCAAGATATCCATTTCTTGTCTCTATCAAGTCTCCAACTTGATCTATCAAGTATCTTATTTCTTCCTAACCGCAGTATCGAATTCTATTCATTGAGGGATGCGATTCGCCCTCTTCATTGCTTTCGCACTTCTACCGCTTTCTGTCGCAATCAAGTGCTACGTAGGAAGCACTAATAACAGAGATGGGTCGATTAAACCGTCCAGTGTTGCAAAGGCAAAACTTATTTTGACGTACTTTTGACGAAAACTACTCATTCCAGGTCGAAACTGATTGTGGAGCTGACGTCGAGGGCTGTAGCTATAGGTATACTTATACTACTGAGCCCCCCTCTTTCTTGGCTGAAACATTCTGGGATTGTGGATGCGGCAGTAAGGTAGGAGATCTTTCAAAAATGGATACTTTATGCTAATACTTTTAGTTTTCGAAGCACGTATTTGGTGGTTTTGATAGCCGTGGCTATGGAGGTACAAAAATGGACGCCTGTTGTCAGTACGACCTCTGCAACGAATCTATTACTACTTCGCTAACCAAAACTCCCCTCGCCTCTTCTTCCCCTCGCCCCTTCATTCCCACCTCGTCTCCTCTTCCCCCGCCCTCTCCCTCGTATTAGATAAGAATGAATAAAATTATTCTTTACAATATTCGACTATTTACCCCATGCACGGGTCAAAAGAGTGCTCAAAATTCCTTAGGGAATCAATCCGCTCTTTTCCCCTCTTCATATCCTATCGGTCGCTCGTCGCCTCCCTCGTACAAGCAAGGTTTATGCATTCGATTAGGCTTTGGGATATCGATTGGACGGGACGTCTCACCGGTGCATAGAGACTGCAGCTTCCGTCCCTTGCAAGAATTGTATTTTGCGAGTTCGCAACGAAATTGGACAAATTGAAATTGGGTTGTATGTAACGTAGCGACCGAAGGTCGCAGGTTGTCTATATTTTTTCTATA
The DNA here is from genome assembly GCA_900490775.1 of Pristionchus maxplancki. Classification (NCBI taxonomy): domain Eukaryota; kingdom Metazoa; phylum Nematoda; class Chromadorea; order Rhabditida; family Neodiplogasteridae; genus Pristionchus; species Pristionchus maxplancki. Next base: position 100,946 of record LS547731.1, read on the forward strand.
GCGCTTCTCCAGTCCAATTGTAAGGTCACTACGCCGGTCGTTTTATTGTATCTACAATGCCTCATTACGAAAAACCGCTGTCTTCGCGATATTTGTTCTACCTTGGATTTGATCTTAAATTATAATTTTGAAAATATTTTGAAGCGTTGTTGACAAAATGTAAAGTTGGTTTCTCGCACTCCGTCAAAAACTTTGGCAATAGTAGGGAGAAACGCATAAACGGGTGAAATGATAACTGCGATTTATGAAATGTCAAAATTTCGGTAGTCATCTGTTAGTCGTCTCGAGCCGTCTCCCTCTCCATTCGCTGTGATTGTGGGCGGTTTCTCTATGTTTAGGAGTCACAAGGTCGATCGCAGATATTGTCAGCTTTTGTCAAAACTTTAGCCGAACTGTAGGCCAGGGACCCAATAACATCATGTTTTTGGCCGTTTGTCGATATCTTTTTTCTGAGGTGCGCTAGAATCAAAAATGTGGGCACGCATTCTCCTATGTAATCAACTCGAAGTCGAGACGTAAAGCACAGGGGGCGGAGCCTAGGTAGAGACATCGCAACCAAATGCGCTCGATAGAGCAATGAAAACCATGCCTCGATGGCTTAGTGGTAGTGCGTCTGTCTCGGTGCCCACCTCCTTTATGATCGAACCCCCGCCGTTGCAAAGTCTTTTGCCAAGGTTCGAGATAAACAACGGAAGTCGGAATCAAACAATTACGCGCGTACTATAACTTTTAAAAATAACGCACAATTCAACGGCATGATGAATTGTTGTTTTTCTTTTTTTAGCATGTTGGCATGGACCTAAATTGTTGAAAAATCACATACCATTTCCTTCGTTTTTCCTGGAAATGGCAAATTTGGCCGTTGCTTGACCTTCTTTTTGAATTTTGACCTACTTTTCGGAAATTTCAAAAATATGGATATCGATCAATCGATAGTGGAAGGTAATAGCTACACAACAAGCTTTAGAATTTAGTTAAGGATGAGCTTTGTGCGCCTCCTGTCTCGCTTTTTGGCGAAATCGTGTCAGCACAAAGAGGACGGAGCTTGCGGCCCCTAACTATGTTTCCCTCGTCCTCAACAACGACTAGGGTTGGCAATTCAAGGCGTTATTCCTTCAGCAGGGAATGAGAGATGGAGGGAAAAGAGGAGAGAACAAAGAAATTCATTATCCAAATCTCCCTCTCCCGCTGTCATTCTTTGCGCAAGGAATAAGAGTGAGAGAATTCTTTGCAAGGAAATTGAAGGATCCTTGAATTGTCAACCCCAATCCAAGCGGTGTGATGAGTATGTCCGCCTAAGATGTTTAGTTCATCTCGAGCCATGTCCGGCCTAAATTGAAGTTTGGTTTATGCTGTGAGCAGTGTCTCTGCCTAGTCTCATTCTCTAGTCAGACAAATCGACTAGAGGGGTCGGAATGAGAGGGAGACGAACAATGGAATTAAGAGTTAGTCTCCCTCTCATTCCGACCCCTCGAGTCGATTTATCTGCCTAGTGGTGGAGAGAGCGCTTTCACAAGCCAACTCGAGAATGAGACTGTCTGACTCGAAAATGAGACTAGGCAGAGACAATGTTCACAGCATTAAAGAAGCTATTACACGATAAATTGGCGCGTCTTCAAACCAGTAACTAGGAACAATAGGAGAAGGGGTTCCATAGTGAGACACAAAAAAGTAATTTTGATAGGCTTTCAACAGCAGAAGAATGACAAGTCGAAGTCACGTTCGTACCATGTTTTTGACAAGAAAAAATGCAAAACAGATCAGTGCCCTGATTTTTTTCGTCCCCAAATACATCATCTGCTTCCGCTTCCATCCAGATAAGAAACACATGTTATGCGAGCACATTTATTCAGTTAAGGATTTTCAAGGGACATTTGTCAATTAACTCGAATGAATCCTGAAATAACGATGACGATCGTTAACACGAGTCAACTTGTCATTACATAGGAGTACTCAGATCCGACGAAAAATGAAGGTTGATTCTCATGTTTGTGCCAAGTTTGCTGAATTTTCTCTGTAGTATATTGATGAAAATCATACACAAACCTCAAACTCGGTCACTAGTGAATAATGGATACTAGGCCAGATTTCGGTGACTATGTCATCAACATTTCTGGGCGGTACAGCATTACCAGAATAGAGGTAGGAAGACAGCGGTCTGTAAGCTTGTTGAATGTTTTATTCTTTGATCAGGGTATTTATACGGGGGGGGGGGGGGGTGGCAGAGCCCGCCTAACGCCTTTACTTTACTTTACTAGTCTTGCATACAGCACCCTCACCTTAATGATCCGCGATAAAAAATGTAATCTAGTCGGTCCCCTTTATATTTTTGCTGCTGTAGATTGTAAAATGGGAACGTCGTTCCTATAAAATGGGAATGCTCACGGAAAATACCGAACTATACCTCTGTTCATTTTCGGATCGGGATAAATTTCTCTGAAGGAATCGACCATTCCAGCAGCATTGCTAAGAAGTTTGGTGACAGGCCAGTCAAAGACATAACCGTAGTTATAATCCCTAAAATTATCATTATTACGTAATATATTTGTGGACAATTACTGGTTTCCACGAGTCCAATCTAGATGCGACGGAGAGTGCAAATTTCCAGCAACAATGACAGGAATGTTGCCAGAGTTTTTTATCTGTGAAATATGAAAGATTAAAATCTCTTATACAGAGACTGACCTGCTTAACAAACACAGGATGACGAATAAGCTCGACAATTTCTTTCACTCGTGTATCTTTCTCATTTTCGAAGAGCTGAATAATATATAATAATAATTCGAACATTTACCGTTTTTGAAAAGCAAAAATACCTGGTCTGTAGTCTGTCGTCTTCCTAACGACAAAAGTTGAAAATAATGGTGCATGCCACTCAATTGAAGGGACCAGAGCGAAATCTGAATTTTTTACAATGACACTTCACTCTTCACCTCATTTGTTTTTAACCTCTAAACCACTTTCCTTCAATCGGATTCGAGCGTTTAATCCTGACTTTACATGCTCGTATAAACGTAGAATCTGTGATTATAATGAAATTTGCGCACTGGATTGGTTGAGCGCCCCCGTTGTATCAGCATCAGTTAGTATGCTATTATTATCATTTTGAAATAGTAAGCAGTTGCCGACATCACATAAGCGCCGAACTTTGCAACCTGCTGCAACACCATCGCACTTACATGATGGCGCGAAACGATTGCAGTATCTCCTTCGCAGTGTACAACACCAGACCACCCTTCGCCCAACAATTTGACGAGTGTGGATATGTTCGCAAGCTTAGTTCCCTAATAGGAATGCATTAGCCCAGTACATCCTATACAAACTTGCAGTCATCACAACAACATCAGGGCTTGCGGCTAAAATGTTTTTCGAGATTATCTCAAAATTTTCAAATTCTGCCTGCAATTTTTTCAAATACTCCTACGGCGAACACGAAAATGTAGCCCACCGTAATACGTAACTCCTTCTGCATATTGAAAGTCATGATTTTGAAAGCGCACGACACGCTCAGGACACCACATAAGAGAATGGTAAATCGAATCATTCCGGGATTTTCGACAAGGGATTTTCAACCTTTTTATGCGCTTTATTTGTGAATTTCTAAATCACTGAAAATTAATTTGATATTGTATTTGATCAACATACGAGGTGGCTTGTGTGCGGATCAACAAGGTTGAACAGGTAAAAAATCGAGATGTCTGAGAAGTAGGTCCAATGCGATATTTTTTACCCTCTACACGCTGTTTCATACGAACGTCGATTTTGCAATATGTCTCATCAGCCCTCCAGGGGGGACACCTCAATTTTTGCCCAAAACGCGTTTTTGCTTGTTTTTTCATCTGCGAGTGATCCAAATGGACTGAAATCGCATGGTCAGAATTTTGAGCTCTGCCCCCCCCCCCCTTTAGTACGGAGGGGACATATTGCGAACCGGACTTCACCAGCGGGTATAGGATAAAAAAATAACCCCAACGGCAAACTCTTCAGGCATATCGACCCTACGCAAACGGTCTCATATAATGTATCTAAATTTTCTGACTGCATCCACTTTGCTCTGATTTTGCAGAAAAGCGAGAGCATAAGTCTCATTCACTTCGAGATCACTCGTCCAAGAGCTAGTCGTAAGCCCTATCTATTGATGAGGTCTCTGTTAGAGATGTTCGAGTAGGTCGACAGTGAAGGTTTTGTTCGAATTTCTTGAAAACTTTGCAAATCAAATTGAATAATCTGATAGCAAATTTAATAATCTGAAAACTCTGTACGTAATCTTCACGCAAAACCCTTTATCTCTAAAAAAAGGACATTCAAACATTATAACGGAAAAAATTAGAGTGTACATTGTCTGAATTTTACAAGTTCTGCAAGCACTAACTATCCTAAAGTTTTTTTTAGCTCATTCACGAGCTGATTATGTTATTTTAAAATTCTGACAATTGAAATACCATTTATTTAATACATTTTCGATTGCTTTGTCTTCCTTACCTATATAATGTAATAATTCCTTCGTTTATGCATACTCTTCTTCTTTGAAGATGTCTCGTTTGTTTTTGCTCTTCTTGAGCGTATTAAGTGTTTCATGTGCTCTCCGAGTTATGACCCTCAACCTAAACGGAAATGGATTGAATGTAAGAAATGCTCTATGGTAGTGTATTACATAATCTATTGCTTAGACCAACGACGGCCTTATAAAAACTGCCAAACAAATAAAAAAATACAATCCAGATATTGTAACTATGCAGGTTATTCCTTATGCTATAATTTATTTAAACTTATTTTCCCAGGAAACTAAATCAGATACTGCTCCTACTTTGCTGAAACACCTGGGAAATGGATGGTCGGGTGTTGCGCATTGCAAGGGACACATTTCTGCTTTGACTCAACACACTGTATGTTTATAACGGCTCATAGAGTACAGCTAACGTTGTGCAGATCGTCGGATTATATGAGCATGTGACTAGAGGATTTAATGTGCGAATCTATTTGAACAGCACCGGACAAGAGGTTAGAGCGGTTAGTCGAATTAGGACGCAAACAGCAGTTTCAGATCTCTCTCTGGGCATACGACAGCACTACTTCGCCTCTTTATGCTCCTCTCTCGGACGCTGACGCTACAGTTGAAACGGTATTTGTTTGTGTGGTTCAGGAAAAAAATGGCTACTTAGCTTCTGTCGAAAGAAAAGGAACGCATTCAACATATTGCTGAACTGATCAAACATCCTGCGTTTATCAGACAGGTGGGGCAAATGGCACAATTAATAACCCGTAGGTATATACAGATCAAACATTCGTATGCTGTACCTGTTATCGTCTCTGGTTGTTTCGAAACTCCTTCTCATCTGGACTGGACTGAAGCTACTAAGTATGGGCGCCGAGCGTACTAATCCATTCGTAATCAAATTCAGGGACGACCACAAAAGAAAGAGCATTGTTGTCAACTGGCCAGTTACGAGATTGCTTAGCAGCGCAGCTGGAATGACTGATTCCTTCAGAGAAGTTCATCCCGATCCCAAGAAGAACCCTGGTCAGTTTTTGTCCCTATGACATCTGTCAAATTTAAACTGATCAGGTAACACTTGGTCAGTCTTCAAAAATGATAAATCAAAGGATCGAATTGACTACATTTTCTATCGCGGATCTCTTAAGTGCGTACCATATCTGTTTCTCTAGATGCAATCAATTTTCAGGCCCACTAGATCATTCACTGCTCATGGTGATTCTCATGTTGGTTACGATGTCGATAAAAGAAAAACAATCGAATGGCCCAGCGATCACGATGCTGTTATCACTGATTTTATGGTTAATTATTTAAAAACGAATTCCACCTTAACAAGGTTTTTCTAGCGTACTTGGCAGAAATACGAGAATGAACCATCATTTTTCATTGGCTCTGAATATCCTAGTGTGAGAAAATCGGCATGAAACGTTCAATTATGCCGCATTATTGCAGGGTCCGTTCGCCGCACTCGATAAGTGCCCTCTGAAGATTTACCACTAAATCTTCCCGAATAAAATATGTAGTATATATACTATTTTTGATATGGGATTGTATATTTATTTGATATTTGCTATGGCAATTATGTTCGCCGTGGTTTTGCTTCAACTATTTGTACTACGCGGTGCTTACACGTGCTCAGCTCAAGGCTACGGTTTCGACTCTACTCTAATCACAACACTCTAAACACTCGACTCGACTTTTTCTCCACGACGAATCGACTATAGACAATCTTCCCCGTATTCCAATTATTTCTTTCACTGCGCAATCCTTTTCCTATTATTCCTAATTCATATTTTATCACTAACAAACCGTTATCATGAATTTTTAGATACTTGCCTGGCCGCACAGTGCAACGTTGCGTCGCTTAGAGTGCAAAAGGCTGGGATCATTTTTTCTGTAGGGGTAGAATGCTGTGGTTCCGGGCACGCCACGAACGAACTGTGACAAACGCACGCCATGCGGCAGGCTCCGTCCTTTACTTGACTTTGTTTGTCTCTTTTTTGTTAATATTTCAGTTTTTATAATTCAAACAAGCCAAGGCAATAAAAATGAATCGTTTTGGAACATGTATAGCCTGCGCACATCGATTGTTTCGGCGTTTGAAGGCGTTTTCTTCCTAGGACAGTCGAAAAAAGGTTTATTCGTGGTGTATTCCTAAAATTTTGTTTATGATAGGAAAAGTAATATTTTTGCAACACATTCGAGTTTGAATATTCACGCTCACAGAACTCAGACTCAGGCTCACAGAGTGGAGTCACAGAGTTACACATAATTTTTCTTTCACAAATTGTGGGGTATTCGGAGATCTCAGCATTTGCCACTCTTTCCCTTCACCGCAGCACTTCTCTGCGTTATCGCTACGGCAAAGTGCAGCAATACTCCACTATCGACAATAGGCCTGATGTCTACCATGGCGACGTCGGCTATTGCTGATTTTTGAACAGTGATGAGTGGAGGGGCTTGCTCCTCGCTCACTCAGGTTTATCACTTCATCGCGTTTTTGCTGATAAATTAGGTTGTGGTATTGGCTCTGTTGTAGAAGACGGGTCCCTAGTTAATAGAAAGGTCCCTGAAATGATAGAAACGTCCATAAAATAAAAGAAAGGTCCCAAAAAATATTCAAAAAATAGAAAGGTCCCAAAAATTAGAAAGGTCCCAAAACAAATAGAAAGGTCCCATAATAAATAGAAAGGTCCCAATATTTCCTGAGATAGACAGGTCCCAACATCAAGATTCCAAAATAGAGGACTCAAATAAGGGCTATGGAAATAGAAAGGTCTCATTAGTCTTCGAAAATAGAAAGGTCCCATTACTTAGAGACCGCAAGCTCCGCCCACTTTTGGGGAGAAAGGATTCCCTCAAAATCTGCGCATTGACTCGACATCGCGAATTCTCAACCACTTTGGACGATCAAGTCCGTTTTGAGTAGCTCTCAGGTCCCTTCACAAACTCTGAGAGGAGGAACTGGATACTTTTATTTCAAGTAGGTCAAAATCGCACGGAAAGGTTCGAAAAGTAAGGTTACGTAGCTTTATAATGTTGCTGCGCAGCTCCCCATCATGTATCCAGTGTAAGCTGATTTTAGACGATTTTAGAAGAGGAGAAAATAATTTTACGATTTTTCTCCGAATTTTCAAAGCCTCTCAAAAATTTTGACACAAAAATTGCAAAATTTTGGAAATCCTCTGCAACATATGGGATTCGAACCTACGTCTTTTGGGCAACATCGCTAGCGCTCTACCACTGGACAAACCGAGTCTGCTCGTTCGTCAGTAATCGAGCACACTATGAGTCTTGGTACGTCTATCTTTGAACCCGATTTCGAGCTTTTTCCCACTATGCCAGGTCGACCGGTTTTCGAGCTCTACCGCGGCTTAAAGAAAATATATCGAAATACGGTCAAAAGTATAACGTAATTGGGGTCCCGAGGGACAGTTCGGCTACTGTTAGGATGATGGTAAGGAAAAACGGCGAGACATCTTGCGGTCTCTACCATTACTAAATTTGAACTGTTCTTTTTCTATGCCAAGCCCATCCACCTCGGCCCCTTATTAAAAAACAGAAGAACCTGCGTCAGGCTAATGCAATAAGGCTAAGACTACGCCTGAGCCTTAACAATCTATTACTGAGATTCTAAACCATCCATGTCCAAGGGTTCACCCTCGACTCCTTCCAAATACATAGAATCCTAGGACATGGATGGTTAGGAATCTCATTCATAGATTGCACAGGCTTAGGCTTAGCCTTGGACTCACTGAATTAGCCCCTCGTTGGCTTGTCTGTATGCATCTTTATTTCTGGGTCCGTTCTATTTTAGGGACCTCTCTATTTGTGGGACCTCTCTATTTTTGAACTATGTCATTTTTTGCGACCTACCAAATCAAAACCAAAAACCTGAGATTTAGATATGAAAGAGCAAGTAGACCATTTCCGAACCATTTTGTTTCCCCATATGCAGTGTATTTGCAAGAATATTTTATTTACTTTTATACTTTTATCATAAAACTGGATATGACCTAAATAGTCTCGACGATACACTCATCGAAGGGAGAGAACTTGTGCTGGAAATATTGGATTGATATTCATCAATAGCTAAAAATTCACGTTATTGTACTTAGAATTGATGAAGAACGAAGGATTGTTCTCGTACTTATGGGGAGTAATCTTAATTGTTTTTATATGTAAAAGTGAAGAAAAAAACAAGCCTCGAATTCGGTCACAACAGCATGGATTTCGTCCGAAGCACCAGTTGAAGTAATATTGCGAGTGTACGAGGCAGTAGGTCTCAAAATAAATGATAACATGAAAAAAGCAAAAATTAAAAGTAACCTAATGGAGCCACGATAGTAAATATGGTCAACACGTTCTCCTCCGGTTTCCACCGATTTCCGCAAATAAGTGATTCCTGAATATCATTGAGACGATTTGACTCAACTTTGAAAGCGATATTAACCTGGATTAGCGTTGACATCGGGATTAACTTCTCTGAAAGAATCTGTCATTCCTGCAGAGTTTCTGAGAAGTTTGGGAGCCGGCCATTCGATAATTGCACCAAAATGTTTTTCCCTGAATTCAAAGTGTGAATTATATTTATATCAAATAAAAATTATCTACTTCGTATCTTCGATCCAATCTAGATCTGAAGGAGAATTGAAATCACCAGCAACTATCACAGGAACGTTGTTAGAGTTGTTAATCTACACAGAAAATATTGAAGCAAAAAAAGCCATACAAGGCATACCTGGGCGACAAATTCGGGATTCTTCAAAAGAGCAACTATGTTGTGAACACGATTCACTTCTTTTCCAATAAGCTAGAAGAAGTTGCAATATGCCAATTATTATTATTCTTATGAAATATTATTTTCAATACCTTGTCTCTCATTTCGGCACTCGAATCAACATTGGCAGTGGAGAGTACATTACGGATATAATTTTGATGATTAGTAAAGACCGACCAAACAGACACCTTCAAAAAGAAAAGGCATGATATTGGCATGGGAAGAATGGAATACCTCAAGTCCAGTGTTAAGTTGGACTCTTGCATTGAATGCATTGCGAGTATGATTATACATACCAAGGAGCTGTAAATCGAGTAAGGAAATTTGTTTCTGTAGATGTATCCTTACACGATGTCTCGTAAAAACAGCGAGCCATTTATGGCAAGAATGAGCGCCGGTCCATTCCGTACCCAGCTGCGCCTTTATTTTAGGAATAGGATTATTATTATTCGACCATCCACTCGAAGCCTGTTAATGTCAAACTGGAGCAATTGGCATTTAGCTAACACTCACCTGCATTGCGATAATATCAGGATTGACTGATTTGATCTCCTTTACAAATTTTTCAATTTCGATAATTTGCTACAAATCATAAAAGTCAATATGACGCTGGTTGCCTAAGAGTCGGTCAAAACTGTGTTGGACTTGGGACAATGATTTTTCGAAAAGTTGTACAAAGAGGTTCTCGAGGTCACTGATCATCGTGGTCAACTTCATTTTGCACCATTTCGATCGGTGCAGCCAGGCTGCAACCATGCTGCACATACCGTTTTTTTTCGTATTTTTTTCTATATCATTTTTGAGAAGAACAATCTTTATGAAAAAATTAACAGGGTATGTAGTTTACGATGGTGAATCGAATGCCATTGATAAAAATATGATAACTCTTCGCGTTCGTTTGTTGCAAAATTTATTTCGAACACCTGTCATTTGTGGAAACCGATATTATTCTGGGAAGGTGCGCTGTAACAAGGAGGTCATTTTTCGTATCTTGGTTGTG
>LS547731.1:114408-124723 GCA_900490775.1 Pristionchus maxplancki
ATTTCTATGCAGTTCCAATCTTGACAGTCTTTGAGTGATCCGGTTAGCAACATTCAGCTAGAAAGAAAACGCAGTTGACCAGTTAACTTCGTTTAGGTAGGGGGAAATCAGGTTTTTATACTGTTTGACGCTGCGGATGCGCATTGGCATCTTCCCTTGTAAAAGGCTCGTGAGGCCTCGAGCGATCCGAAAAAGTTGCTATTCCGCCACTTCGTGGCTACATCGCAACTTTTTCGGATCGCTCTCGGCCTCACGAGCCTTTCACAAGCGCATCGCAGGCTTCGCGTGTTTTAGAGTCCTCTCCCATGCAAAAATATTGAAGAAATGAGCGAAAAAATGCAAAAAGGCGAAAAAAATGAGTTTCGACATATTGCGTAGTGATGATGAAATATGTTTAAAAATTGAAAGTTTTTATCACGTGGGGTTGTTTGGTGTATTGCACGTGCGATTTGGTTGAGATAGCGCTGAAAACGGCGCGAAAAACGGATTTCGTCATATTGCATAGTGATGATGAAATATGTGTAAAATATGAAAGTTTTGATCACGTGGAGTTGTTTGGTGTATTGCACGTGCGATTTGGTTGAGATAGCGCTGAAAACGGCGCGAAAAACGGATTTCGTCATATTGCATAGTGATGATGAAATATGTGTAAAATATGAAAGTTTTGATCACGTGGAGTTGTTTGGTGTATTGCACGAGTGATTTGGATAAGTTAACGCTGAAAACGGCGCGAAAAACGGATTATTGCATAGGGATGACGCAAGATGACGTAATGATGACGAAATATGTATTGATTTTTTAAGTGTAACTTTTCATGACAAGTCGATTGGTACCGGTCCTGGGTCTGTGCGATGATGTTAAAGTGGTTTTTCAGGCATTTTTTTTGGAGCGTGACAGACAGACAGACAGACAGACAGACAAGCAGACAAGCAGACAAGCAGACAAGCAGACAAACACCGTGACATACAGACAGACATCTTGATATTATATTTTTAGAGGAACAACACAAAGTTGAGACGAAACATTCGATTACGGGAGAATGATTACTTCTGCAAGTGATTTTACTTTATAGCTTTGAAGAACAATGATAATTGCCACAATTTACAGTTTTATGTCAAAAATAATTTAACTTAAAAAATCATTAATTCATATTGTTAGTTACTTTTCCTATCCAGTGGACATAATTACATGTAAGAGATAGCGAAGGAAGGATCACTAACCTATTTTTTCACAGAATTTATCTATCAATTTTTTTCGTTTATTCCCAGTACATTCTTACATACATATTCACATACATCTCAGCAAGTGATTTCTCTTCAAATTGTAATGAGAAGTTTGATGAAGGTCAGCACCACGAGGACTCAGTTGCAGAAGTACCGCCTGATGACTGACTAGAGAAATGTTTTTCAACATTTTTCAAGAGTTCAAAAATTGAGACTAGCGTTCTGCTACGTTCTTCGCCGGGTGGCGTGCTAAAGTTAAAATTTTCGTCGAAAAACAAATTTCGTTATATTGTGCATAGTGATGATGAAATATGTGTAAAAATATGAAAATTTTGACCACGTGGAGTTGTTTGGTGGTTGACATTTTGGTTGAGTTAGCCCGAAAACGGCGTGAAAAACGGATTATTGCATAGTGATTGCGTAATGATGACGAAATAGGTTTTCCATGCTTTTTCGCAGACAGACATACAAACAAACAGACAGACGTACAGAACGTAATCGTAAACGTAACGTAACAAAAAAATGTGCTAAAATTTGCCAATTTTGCTGAATTACTCCTGTCCCTGGTCGTGACCGCTTTTGCTGTATGTATGAATATGTATGAAGCAACCCCATGTAAAAAAGAAATCAGAGACTAATTATATACTACAAATTTATTCGGGAAAATTCAATAGTGAATCTTCAGAGGGCACTTATCAAGTGGTTTGATTGAACTCTGCAATGAAATGGAACCTAAATTGTTGCATGTCAAAATTCTCACATATGAAAATTCAGAACCAATGAGAAAGGATGCATCCTTTTCGCCTTTTTGAAAGGTACGCTGAAACAGGACAATCAGCTTGAATAATTGACTCAAAATTAACCTCAAAATCGGTGATAACCGCATCGTGATCACTGGGCCACTCACTGTTCATTCGTGGCTTATCATGATCATTACCCAGGTCAGAACCACCATGAACAGCATAGGAGGCTGTGGGCCTGAAAACTGGATAAGGGATAAACTGCTGATATTAAGTACTTCAGAGATCCGCGATAGAAAATGTAATCAATTCTGTCTTTGGGAGTCAAATTTTTGAAGTTCGACCACGTGTTGCCTGCAACAAGTTCAAATTTGAAAGGTGACTAATGATGATACCGGGGTTTTTCGTCGGATCAGGATACAATTCTCTGTAGGAATCAGTCAATCCAGCCGAATCCATTAGCAGTCTAGTCACAGGCCAATTGATTACAAAGCCTAAGTGGTCTTTCCTGAAAGGCAAATCATGAAGGTCAAGAACATGTTTCTTAGACCTACTTAGTAGCTTCGATCCAATCCAGATGAGACGGCGATTCAAAGCAGCCCGCAAGAATAACAGGGACGGAGTCGGCATTTTTGATCTAAAGAGAGCGACGAAATGTGAATCTGAGTATCTTCAATTAACCTGTCTAACAAACTCAGGATGTTTTATCAGTTCAACAACACCCTGGATGCGCTCCTTTTCTTTTGCCAAAATCTTAATGCCAATAGTGATTTCATGAAAAAGTATTTATATTTTACCTTTTCTACCGTGGCTCCAGCCTTTTTGGCCTCTAGAGGAGCATAAATGTTTCCAATGGGGCTGTCATAGGCCCAGAACGAGACCTCGTCTCCAGTATTGTTCAAATAGATTCGCACATTAAATCCTCTATCAACATGCTCATATAATCCGACGATCTGCACAACATTAACTGTACGCTTGAAGTAGAGATAAACATACAGTGTGTTTAGTCAAAGCAGAAATGGTCCCCTTGCAATGAGCAACACCCGACCACCCCTTCCCCAGGTATTTCAACAGAGTTGGAATAGTATCTGATTTAGTTTCCTTAAAAAAATCTTAATTTGCCTGAAAAATAAAGGTAAATAAGTATAGCGAATACCTGCAGCGATACGATATCGGGACCGTAAGATTTTATCTGCGAGGCAACTTTACGAAGTCCATCTGTCACCTAAACGACAAAGTATGGAATAAACCTCTACAAGTTATACATTACTCTATCTCCATTTTCCCTTATGTTGAAGGTCATAATTCTGTAAGCACATGACACACTTAAAATGCTCAAAATGAGCAAAAACAAACGAGACATCTTCAAAGAAGAAGATTATGCATGAACGATAGAATCATCACATTATATAGGTAAGGAAGACACATCAATTGACAATGTATTATATTAATGGAATTTAAATTGTAGAAAAGTTATGAAAAATTAATTAATTTAGGAAAACCTTGAGAAATTTACATGTAGAAATGTTATATTTGCCCTGCTATCTTCAACTTACTTCAACTTATAATTTAAAAAAGCTAGAAAATGATGTTGGCAATTGAGGACTGGCATTTGTCTTCAGCACTTTCATGTGTTCTTCCCTACAGAATCTTTAATGAACTTGCAGACCAGACGTGGTGGGATCCCATCATTTCGCTTCGTGCAAAACTTTGATTATGAGTACATGAATCGATGATTTGCATGTCGTGTGGTGTACCCTAATTGAACATGAACATATTGAACATATATTTATCCTGACATCAAGGCAATGGGCTTGCAGGAGGTACAATCAATAGGAAGGGGATTGAGATCTTCGTTCCCAGAATGTCATTGGGTCAAGGGATGGATCTTCTTAAATTTAGCTTCCCAACTGTCCTATGCTCGACTCTAATCTAAATGTTCATATTTTCCAAAATAATTGATCTTAGAATATGATTACGATAATATTTCAATTCACTGTTACGTATATAAACTTTTTTATTTACTTACGTATAGACTTATTCAAGTCATTATCCATAATGCGTACTTTTTTTTGCTTACCACTGATGGCCGTTTTTTCAATTGTCGTTGTGTTAGTGTATCATTTATTGACTATAGTAACGAATATATTTTAGCTCATCCAGCTTAGAGCCAAAATGGACTACAGCAGAGGAGTCACTTTTTACAGAAATACACTCTACCTTTGAGAAGAGTTATTCTCTTGTTAAAATAAGAAATAAACTGATCAACAGCCCGATTCCCGAGGTCTACTCTGCTCTTACAAGTTTGTTTATTTCTGTTGTTATTTCCTCATTTTTTGACGCAGGTGATATTAGAGAAACGAATAGTGCAATCGAATCGTTCCCGACTGATTTTGAGGCAGATAAGGCGTATTTTTTGAGATGGCTCATTCCAATGAAAGCCGAAGGAATTTCGCGCGCCAACACTTACATAGAAATTATACCTCTAATCGATTCTCTGAAAGCAAATTTGACGAATCGTCTGTTGGAGCTGTCTGTTAAGATATCCAAAGTTCCGGAGAAAACTAAGATCTGCATTGAAGCCTAAGTCGATACATGAATAAATGAATAAAGACTTATTAAGATAGACTATGATGCGCATAAAATTGTGGTTGCAAAATTGTTGATGAGCTCCCATTTATGGGAGCTCATCAACAATTTATAAAAAGGCGATTTTACAGTCGACTGGAACAGTCGACCACGAAACTTCAGCTAGTGAGTGAACAGCTAACTAGTGTCTATTCCCAAGAAGGAAATATCAATCTTCACTGAGATAATGTTAACAATCTGATAACTGAGACAATCTTCTCTAAAGTTTACCATGGTGGCAATATGTCACGATTGGGCTTCTCATTATAATAAGCGTAATCATAAAATGATTTGCATCCAAACCGAGGGAATTTTAGTCATTAGCTTTTTTACTCATTAGTTGTTTTCGATGTCTTTCAAATTCATTTAAGTTTTTTAAATATTAATCGTTGTGTGTCTGAATAAATAGAAATATATATAACATTCTTTAGCCGAGAAAAATAGAGTTCATCATGAAATGTCTCTTCATCTTAGCCTACCTGGCTGTAGCCCGTCCTGCCGCTGTGAAAACGGTTTGCGTGTTTACTCAGAGAAAAGAGTCTTCTCGACAATTTTACAGGGACCTTTACAAGTTTTTTTCAAAGAAGACTTTTTCCTCACTCACCTCAAAAGTAGTTTCGTAAACACTTCAATCAGTCCTTGTGCTAATTTCTACCGCCGAATATGCCCTCGCAACTTTCCAATGAAATCATGGATTTGGATCAAGGTAATCCAGATAACAGTGCATTTTTTTATGCATTTCTTGCGCAGTTTTTAAAGAAGCATTTCGATGCGGCGTCAATCGCCTCGTCCGAATTCGATGAGCCATATAAAGATTTGCGGGAGGTTCAGTATATAAAATACAAAATATTCAGTTAAATTCAGTCAGTCGCGAGGAAGATAATGATGGATACTGTGAATTACAAGAATTTGGACAATATCAGAGATGCATTGAAGCAAATGTGGGTCTTTCCACTTAACAGAGACTATCTGAGAGAATTGAGAAACTTCCTTCAGAGGCCGTACAAGGATTTTTGACCCTATGCTGAAAAAATAGCCCTAGGGGTACTTTTTTCATGTAGAGTCCAACAAAAATTTTTTTTTGCCCAATTTGATTCAAACTCTCAGAATTTATTGTCCTAGCCCATATTAGTTGATTTAAAAAGAAAACTGCATTACTTATCTCGAAATTCTCGAATTATACCAATTTTTAAAACGTGAAAATCGACATTAATACGAGGTTTGGCTCATTCAGTGGACATTTTGAGGGAAGACGTATCCTTCAAAGTCGCTCAATTTTTGCCCCTAGGGGTAAAAAAGAATTACGAATCTAATGAAAATGTTTATTTTGCTACACCTTTTTTTTTTTTTTTTTTATTTTGCTACACGATCTACAAAATGGTATATAATTTGTAGGGGTTTGGAACGCCCTCCGTGAAATTGCACTTTGCCCCTGGCATGGTGGAGTGTGCCACAGGGTATTGGGGGTTAGAGATACGGCTTCCTAAGGTCGATTTTCGGACTCTACATGAAAAAGTACCCCTAGGGTCATTTTTTCAGCATAGGGTCAAAAATCCTTGTACGGCCCTATGTAAATTCTCTCGGATAGTCTCTGTTAAACAGATAGATAGATAATAGTTTTTACATAAATTTTTTTAAGGTCGATTGACGATATATGCATGATCTCTGAATATATCTTCCATACTAAATACAGTCATCTTTTAAAGAAACGATTTCAATTCCAAAGAAAGGTTCGTTTGAATACATTGTTTTATGCAAATGGATTTTTAAAAAAACAAGTAACTCAATTCTGTTTCAGAACATTATTGACGCGTTAGCTATAAAATTGTATTTTTTCTTCAATTTGGTAGTGGCTCGAGATCAATCAAAGTTTAATATTATGAATAAGGCAATATATTATCAGGCAAAATCAGAATATTTTTTTTACTTTTTTGCAGAAACTCAAGCGTTTCATATACATTCTGTCGACAGAGACTAAATTGCTGAAGCTTGTTGAACGGTGAAACCGAAAATAATACTTTATCTCTAAATATAACTTTTAAGCTTGGACCATGTTACAGCCCAAAACCGAATTGAGTCCGTGATAAGCAACATTATTGAAGAATACCAGACAGCTATAAAGGTGTTATTTACATTGTTGTATTTAGTTTTTTAATTATTTATGTCTCAGAATTCACATTGGAGCTCGACGGAGGATAGATTCGGCTACGCTCGAGGAAGTATTCTTTCAAGATATATTAGGGAATTGTCTTATGCTGTTCGTTTGAAGATAATACACGCTTCTCTCATGCTAAGTTGTTTACCTATTCGCTGACCTTATTACAGGTAACATTCGCTAACAATTACTCTATTCCCGACGATCATAAAAATACGCTTTATAACCTATTCTGGTCGGAGTATGCTAAAGTAAAGTAAGGTGCATTTCAAATAACAAATAACATGTATCGAACAGAATCGAATTGCCACAAATGCCTACTCTTCAAGTATTCGTAGCTCAAGTAATAGCTGTGGACAAAGCGTTGAAAGGATTTCCTCAGTAACATTCTCGCATAATGACCCAGCTTTTTAAAAATCCAGATATTACCACCTCAAACTCTTCGAAACTGATGCTTTTGAGCCAGAAGCTTTTGCTTCCCCTCCATCAGAAAATTCGCCTCCATTGGTCCTCATGAACCATATGTTTTCAATACACGCATCATTCTCATTGCAAACGTCAAGTCTTGTAAGCTATAGGGTGCGCAATTCGGGTAATCACCTCTTCATTCTCTGCCCTCTCTTGTTGGTCTGACCAATGAGTGAGTGTGTGAAATGAAGAGACTGCGACCCGAATTGACAGCTAAGGCGTCTGTCCATTAATTGTAATTTAAAAATCATAATTTACAGCTCGGCTTCACTGGATATGCTTTCGCTCACGAAATGTATCATCAAATTCAATTCGCGGATGAGACTTTAATCGAAGATCTCAGGCTCGTTGTATTTACTCTTAAAGGGATTTTGAATTGGAATTTGCAAAGGCGTGTTAAAATCCATTTTTTATGGCTAGAGCGAGAAAACGAGAAACAAAAATTACAGTGACTACTTACACGATGATGAATGCGTATTGCACTATCAATCGAAGGTTTGCGGGAGATTTGTGGAGGTCGATATTTCAGATTTGTTCAATTGCATTTGAGTTGCTTAAAGGAGGCTTGTTCAACGGGAAAACATACACTCAAAGAGGACACTGCTGATATTTATGGCATACAAATCGTCTTCAGAGTGCTACAGAAAATGCTGGGAGCAGATATCGATGTACGAAATTCGACACAAGATCGGGGCAACAAATATTGATCGTTCCAGAAAATTGCATTCGATGCCCTCAATTTAACGCATCGAGAGCTGTTTTACTATACGATATCCGCTGCCGTGTGTGTGGACGACGAATAGTGATTAGGATGGTGTCTTTATCAGGGGTTAAACTTCCTGATTTTAGCGCGCAGTGGAATTACCGTACCAAGGACGTCCATAACGGATGGCATTACCGTGTGAATGGAATGCTCGGACAACTTCCCGATTTCAAACGAACGTTCGGATGCTTTGACGATCATCGAATGGTTTTTCCCGAGGTGTTGTTGTTATTATTCGAAGTACCCTAATTATCATTAATTATTAATATCTTAGAGCTCGATGTGCCCTGTGTTCTCAGGAGTACTTCCGAAGAAAATGTGATATCAATTTTCGTGATAAAAAAAGATAAACTGATATGCGACATTTCTTATGATTTTTTTATGCATAGCATTTTGACCTCATTCGTTCTCTCCAGACAAGGGTGAACACCAATTATCCCGTTGTGAAAGCGATGATTTGCCGGTCTTATTCGCCGGTCTTATTGGTGGGATGGCACAGTCGTGTGAGGCGCTGCTCGCAATCGAAGGGTCACGAGTTCGATCCCCACCCAGGCCATCTATCCCTCCGGGGTCGGTAAATTAGTACTAACTTCGGTTGCAAAAGGTACCTTTTATTGGGAACAATAACTGAGAATAGTCAGGATTCTCTGTAGGCCATATCATGCATGATATGCTCTACCAATTCTTCATCGTTACTTATGGTTGCCATTACCGAAGGAGCTATTGGAACTGACACTATGGTTCTTTTCGGACTAATCTTTGTTACTTGTATCCGATGTTTCCGCTGCTATTCATCCCTATCGGAACAAGAAGTGATCGACGAGGACCCTCGGGAATGAACGAGAGTGAGAAAAATTGGTCCTCAAATATTTTTTTTCAAAAAATTCAATTGTAAAATTGCAGTAATCTTGCCAAATTTATGAAGTCTCGATTTATCACTTTTGTCCCTTATGTAAATGCATCTTAATTTTTCAACCTCAAATTTCTAACTTTCTGCTTCGTATTCGGTACATGGCAGGAACTCGTACATGTTCTGCGAATATTCATTGTTTTCGTGCCCCGCCAGCAGACAATCAAAATGCTCTACCAATTCTTCATCGTTACTCATGGTTGCCCTTACCGAAGGAGCTATTGGAACTGTCACTATAATAATTCTTTTCGGACCAATCTTCGTAACTTGTATCCGATGTTTCTGCTGCTATTCATCCCTATCGGAACAAGAAGTGAGCGATGAGGACCCTCGGGAATGAACGAGAGTGAGAAAAATTGGTCCTCGAATATTTTTTTTCAAAAATTCAATTGTCAAATTGCAGTAATCTTGCCAAATTTATGAAGTCTCGATTTATCACTTTTGTCCCTTATGTAAATGCATCTTAATTTTTTCCCTCAGATTTCTAACTTTTTGCTTCGTATTCGGTACATGGCAGGAACTCGTACATGTTCTGCGAATATTCATTGTTTTCGTGCCCCGCCAGCAGACAATCAAAATGCTCTACCAATTCTTCATCGTTACTCATGGTTGCCCTTACCGAAGGAGCTATTGGAACTGTCACTATAATAATTCTTTTCGGACCAATCTTCGTTACTTGTATCCGATGTTTCTGCTGCTATTCATCCCTATCGGAACAAGAAGTGAGCGACGAGGACCCTCGGGAATGAACGAGAGTGAGAAAAATTGGTCCTCGAATATTTTTTTTCAAAAATTCAATTGTCAAATTGCAGTAATCTTGCCAAATTTATGTAGTCTCGATATATCACTTTTGTCCCTTATGCATCTTATTTTTCAACATCAAATTTCTAACTTTAGCATGGCCTGCGTATATTCATTGTTTTCGTGCCCCGCCAGCAGACAATCAAAATGCTCTACCAATTCTTCATCGTTACTTATGGTTGCCCTTACCGAAGGAGCAATTGGAACTGTCACTATAATAATTCTTTTCGGACCAATCTTCGTTACTTGTATCCGATGTTTCTGCTGCTATTCATCCCTATCGGAACAAGAAGTGAGCGACGAGGACCCTCGGGAATGAACGAGAGTGAGAAAAATTGGTCCTCGAATATTTTTTTTCAAAAATTCAATTGTCAAATTGCAGTAATCTTGCTAAATTTATGAAGTCTCGATTTATCACTTTTGTCCCTTATGTAAATGCATCTTAATTTTTTCCCTCAGATTTCTAACTTTTTGCTTCGTATTCGGTACATGGCAGGAACTCGTACATGTTCTGCGAATATTCATTGTTTTCGTGCCCCGCCAGCAGACAATCAAAATGCTCTACCAATTCTTCATCGTTACTTATGGTTGCCCTTACCGAAGAAGCTATTGGAACTGTCACTATGG
>LS547739.1:19722-30503 GCA_900490775.1 Pristionchus maxplancki
TATTCCATCCATCGAGGCCACTCTTCATTCACCAGCTGGGATCCTTCCCTCTCATTCCTTCCATTCACCTCTCGTCATGCTCTTTGCGATCTACTTTTCTGCACTTTTGACCTCCCAATTTCAATAGCCGAACTGGGAAAATAACGAGTACCCCTTCCCCATTCGTCGTTAGGATTTCAATCGCTGCTCCTGCTAGTCTGTCACCTGTCCGTTTCGATTGATTGTATTGGAAAGACAATTCAATGATTCCTTTCTTTCGAGCGATTCTTCTTCACCTCACCACTGTTTCCACAGCAATAAAATGGTAGCGTGAGGGGACCGAGGAAGGACTCTTGATAAGGAGTTTATGATCGGAGAGAGAAATCTGATGAGACGACTGATAGTACTTCGAGCGTCAATAGCAGCAAATCACTCTATCTCTATTTAATCTGCCTCTGATATCTTGCCAAGATTTGTGTGATAAATGATTCTCGAATTCTCGAGGGATGAAACATCTTCTTCTCCTCCTATCTTCTTCCTCTATTCATTCTCTTGCAATTCCGTAGTAGTTCACCTGAGTCTCACTGCACAATGAAAAAGTATTTCACACGCTCTTTTTGACATCGAGGGGAGAAGAAGAGACTATGGGGTTGACTAAGCCCATGATGGGATTAACGGATTAGATGTCGCATTGAATACGTGAGCCGGATTATTGATTGCCACAGCGTCTCTAAAAGTGTCACTGCACTACTTTATTCTTTCCAGTGCTCTCTCGACTTCCAAATTCAACTTTCTGCTTGGATTGAAAGAGAGAACTTGGCTGAATGATTTGTCTGCCCATCACCCCTTTGCTTCACTTCATTCCACTTTACTCCCCTTCGTCTTCCCTACTGATTCATGTTCTCCCCCATCTCCTCATTTCTCATATCGTACTATCGTTTCGTCTTGTGATGTTCTGTATTGCAGGTTCAATGGAATGCTCTCCACTTCGTTGTGGAGGATGTGAATTCAGTTCGGAATGTCACGAAGAGAGAATGGAGCACAGGAAAAAGGTTTGATCTAAGCTATTATCTTCTATTTAAAATCATATCAGAAGTTTTGTTATTTGTTCGCGTATTTCGGTTATTTCAATTCATTATTATTCAGGAACATCCTAATCGTTTTGGTGTCACCGGTCGATGTGGCATTTGCAAGACAGGCTTCTCTGATTTATTCACGTATCTCGATCATTTTGAGGAGGTGAGTTAGTTCTTCATTTAAAATCTGATACTGTCCTCAAGAGAGACCTTGCTTGGTATGCTAACTGATGGGATCTACTCATTCTCCGATTTCTGATAGTAATCGCTCATCTTCTTTTAACAAAATTGTTTGTCAGAAGACTATCAATTAGGGTTCCGACACGTGATTTCCATTAAACTCACTGAGAGTCGCAGCATCTGCCATTCAAAAAAGCGGTCATTCGAAGTGATGGCGACGTCGCATTCGCACGTGTTACACTCTTCTGCCTCTTAGCTCCCACTTTTTCTCCTGATCAGGGACAGAACACGGCCAAGTATTAAAAAAGAGTCAGGACAATCGAATTAATATTATGAAAATGTTGTGCGAATACAAATTCATTACAATTTCAGATGCACTCCGAACAATTTCGAACTCTTATCGACAAAGGAATTGAAATAATGAAGTACTGCACTCCTTGTCCACTTCTATTTGTATTCCCAACATATATGAATATCGACGAAAAAGTGGACTATACCAACACGGTGAGAACTTCGACTAGGAACTTTTATCAGAAAGATGATTTTGGAACTAACAAATAAGGACTCGGGAAGATAAAGATTCAACAATAGCATTGATTCATCATCCTTGCAGGAGACTCTCCATCGTCTCGTCCGAAATGTCGTCTATGAATTGGGAATCTCAGGATCGGATTCAGAATCGGACGAGGATCTCGACGATGAGGACGATCCTCCTCCTTCTCTTTCTCCCCATCCATCCGATGAACCGTCAGTATCCAACCCAAAGGAAGATGATGTCAAACAAGAGGAGCCGACAGAGGACGCTAACTGCAACCACTCAGAAAGCACGAATCCAGATCTCGTGAGTGTCCTCTTTTTTCCATTTCTGGCGTTGAAAAGGAGTCAATTTTCGCTGTATCTGCAGCCAATTTGATTTCAACTCTCAACTACATTCAGAGATGAATTGTGACTACATTCTGATAGACCCTCCTCTCGTCAGTCATTCATAGTCAGTGCCTTTTCAGAAAGGAGAGACAAAACCTGCGGATAACTTCGCTGAGAGTGACGAAACGACTTCGAAGGCCACCGACTGTGCGACTGGAGCTAATCAGGTTACTATTTCCTTCTTTATTTAATATTATCGCTTTCGAGATGCGTAGTTTATGTCTGGAAATCTTCTTTTTTTTGTTGTATACATAGAGACCGCAAGGTGATCAGCCGTATTGAGTGAGGCGGGTAATTCATGTGCTCAAAGTGTAGATATGTGTCTAAATAACATCATACTCTTTAGCGCTTGTGAATATATCATCTAGAACAAAAGTTGTGCTCCGAAAACCACGCGCGCAAGGCACACCGGGCGTGAGGGAGAGATCGGGTGAGAGAGTGAAAGGGGCGGAGCCTCTCTCGCATGTGTCTCTCTCCCTCCCCCCGCCCTCTCGCTCCCCTCTCCTCGCGCTACTGAGACTCCTCGGCGCCAAATGGTAAAAATGTGAAAAAAATTCTAAAATTCCGGAAATATTCGAAATAATCATATGCCTCAGACGCATCTATGTCCCCTAATTATAAATACCCAAAACACCCATTTTTCATCGTTTCGGTCGTTTTTGACCTACTCAAAATTGTCCGATCAAGATGCGTCTTGAGCCATTTGTGACGAGTCGGGATAGCTACCGAATCTTCTTTATCGCATCAAGATTGGTTGAGAATTCGCATAGTCTGGCCCCCGCGCAGGTTTTCGTCCATTCTCCCTCCACACAAAGTGGGCGGAGCTTGCGGTCTCTATGTATACAATCAGAGTAGGAGAAGGTAGAGGACCGACAGTGTAAATTCAATCCCAACCAGAAGCTCTATTTCCATCGGTTTTCGTTCAATTGATTTACTCTCTCAACTGTTTCCTGTGGCGGTTATCACAAACTATTGTGTATTAGTTTTCAAAAGAATCATTTGTCAGTTCGTATGTGACCCATTGCAGATTGAACCGACACGAGGCCCGATCAGTGAACTACAACGACTGCTCGACTCCCCAATTGAGTCTATCAATCAACGACCATTTCGAGACCCTCATCTGCCTCAAAAAGATCCTCTAGAGCGACTTCGACTTGAGAAGGAGCAAAGGGAGATAATTGAGCGTATGCAATTGATTGAGAGACAGAGGAAGAGAGGGACCCTTGATCAAGTAAGGAGAACGATGCACAAGAAACAACAAGCGCAGGTGACGGAGAAAGAAGATCAGCGACAGACGCTGCAGAGGCAGCCACAGCAGAGACCACCCGTTGTGCAGCATTCCACTGACGTTGCCCCGACTGCGAATCAGATCGCTCACTTGATGGTCCACCCTACAGATCCATCGATCCTATCTCCTCAGGTCAACATGGGACAGCCTCAGTTCGTCGTTCCCATAAGCCAATTCGGATTCAATCCACATGTCTCCATGATGTCACAAAACGGAGGAGTGCCAATACATGACAATTTTGGATTTCCACATGGAATGTACCCCACTTTCATTCCTGGAGGAAGTCCAACTATGGTGACCACGAACGGTGCTGCTCATTTCGGCATTAAACAACAACAACAAGAGATGCTGATGCAGCAACAACAAGCATGGATGCAGCAGAATCACCAGAGAATGGTCATGGAGCAGGAGAAAGCGATGCAGCAACAAGCACAAATGCAGCAGCTGCAGCTTCAGCAGCAGTCAATGCAGCAAGCAGCTGCAGTTGCAACGGTAAGTCAGAACGTTCCCTTGACGCAATGATATACATCGTTCAGGCTAACAACTTGCAGCCGTTTCCTTCTCAATACATCGTTCCATCTATGACGAAAAGGAGAGCTTCAGATGAGACATCGTCGAGGAAGGTACGATATGAGGCCGGTTGTCTAAGAATCGGGCGGTCCTCCCCAATGATTGGCACAGCACATTTTTGATTCGTGAAAATTCGTGAAAATTTAGGTGGTGAAAATTTATATATAACTCCATGCAAATGCTGCTCAACAATTGACAATTATCTAGTCAAGAAGTGCAGTCAAAGAAATACGAATCATTCATTTCAGGTTTCGCAATCTTTTCACGAAGACGAGAAAAAACGCCGTGTTGAGAAATTCGTGGACGGAATTCTGAGAGAGGAGGAGAGGAGAAATTCTCAAGCGTCGATTAACACAAATTTAACTGCACATCAGGTATGAATTTCGAAATGAAAACTACAAACTGAAATGGATTAAAAATGCATTGAAAATGTAGCAAAAAAATGGAAGTTCCCAATTTTAGGTTGTTACTCGTCCTTCTGTGTTGCGTGTTCCTTCCGATTCTCTACGTATTAAGACCGACGAGACACAGGTAAGCTGCTTATGGTTGATGTAATTGCTTACTGTTCTGTGATAGGAATCAATGGTTGCTTCACCGAAGAGTGGGTACTCCAATGCTTCACTTCCTTCTATTCATTCGCCTGTGAAAATAGAGGAGAAAAATTCATTCGAGCAGGTTGAAGATGATGGAATCAACAGACTTATCATTGACTATAATTTAGACATCACTTCATCTAGAGAATCGAAGCAAACCGATATCTCCTTGCGCGAAGAAACAAGAGTCATCTAACAAACGAGAGGTGAGGAAATTAATCATTTCAACATTTGAGATGTTTATTTGAGATGCCGATGAAAGAAGTTGAAGAAGAAAATGAAGATGGTGATGTGGTAGAAGTGTTCCCTGTACTTCTTTCGCCCTTTGATGCCCCATGCAAGACAGATCAGGGTAGGTTTCCCATTCTCTAAACACGCTAGCATTGGGGAGAACGTTCGAATTGAAAGCCATTGCAGATTTCTGGAGTGGTAAATCGTCTTCTCATTCCTGTCCGAGAGGTTGTGGGCGTGCAGGAGATACCAAGGCAGCACGACAAAACCACTACAAAAAGGTTAGAATTCATTTTCATTTATGATTTCAATTGGTCAGTCGTAATATGAAATATGTAATATTCAATTGGTCAGTCGTAATACGTGTAAAAAAAAGAAATGCTCAAAATGGGCTGAATGAGAAAAACTATCCTTGACGAATAAAGAATCCTTCTCTTCAGTTCCACTACCCGATCTTCTATGCGGTTGAAACGGGAATGAGAGCGAAACAAGAGACTTGGTTCGAGCAGAGATTGGGATGCAATACCATTGGTCAGTTTCGTCCCAATCTTCACATGAGTATCATCTTCATTTTCTTCTTCAGGTGATCGAGTGTGCAATCACTGTCCTAAATCTTCTTCGAATATTTTCTCAAAGAGATCGCTACTTCTATTACATATTCGTGAGGTATTCTTTGCACTTTTCTGTATTTTTACTCTCCTGTGAATGCTCAAACCAGTTCTCAAAATTTCAATTATGAGCCCGTTTGCGTAAGAGTAGGACAACGATAGGCAGGGGACGGACAGTGAAAAAGTTGAAAACTGAGTGAAAAGTGTTTTCTGACATACTTTGAGGTGCTCTATCCAACAGTCAGTATCTCAAGGTATGGTAATTGATCCTGGCCGAAAATTTGCATAGCGAAAAATGGGCATTTATGGACATTTTTGAATTTATCTCGGGAACGAATGACGGAATCAGAAAAGTTTAAATAGTGACTCTCCTTGATTTGCAATGGGGAATCTGATAATATTGGTTTTACAGTCATAATCAATGCAGTTTTCAAAACTCGGATTACTATATCGTCAAACGATAAAGAGGTATTTTTAGCCTAGCTCACCCTGTAGATACTGATCCTAGTGACCTACGTTTCAAATTTGGAGGCTGTACGTCTCTGCCAACGCGAGTTATGATTTTTAAAAACTTACTAAATGTGAACAAATCGCGCTGATATGAGACCGTTTCGAGGAGAGGAGGGAGCGGAATGAGAGGGAACGTATGCAAATGGTGCACCTCGCCTCGATTTCAAGCGATTCTCTCAGTTTTTTTTTCCTTTCTTCAAAAGATCATAACTCGCGTTGGCAGAGACGTACAGCCTCCAAATTTGAAACGTAGGTCACTAGGATCAGTATCTACAGGGTGAGCTAGGCTAAAAATACCTCTTTATCGTTTGACGATATAGTAATCCGAGTTTTGAAAACTGCTTAGATTATGACTGTAAAACCAATATTATCAGATTCCCCATTGAAAATCAAGGGGAGTCTCTATTTAAACTTTTCTGATTCCGTCATTCGTTCCCGAGATAAGTCCAAAAATGTCCATAAATGTCCATTTTTCGCTATGCAAATTTTCGGCCAGGATCAATTACTATACCATGAGATACTGACTGTTGGATAGAGCACCTTGAAGTATGTCAGAAAACACTCTTCACTCAGTTTCAACTTTTTCACTGTCCGGACATTGTCCGACTCTTTCGCAAACGGCCTCTTATAGACGCATCCTAAAATCTTCGTCGAATTGAGTCGAGAATACTTGGCCATTCCAATGAAGAAAGGAGAGACTCCACTCTATCGACAACTCGATGAATTACTCGTCAGTTCTTTTTTTCATATCTTTTTATCGAAACTATCAGATGCAATGAAACTGACTTTTCATACAACAGCTCATAATTTCAGAAGGAGCCTCTTCCCACATCCCGATGATCTCTTCTAATTTTTAGCTTCTTCTTCAGTCGTAATTGATTGATATCAGATTATTTTATGTTTAGCTATTGATACTCGGCTGTTTTAGATCTCTTAATCGTTTTTTTCTTTCTTCATCTCATTGTCATTTTTCGATCTCATGCTTATAACTTTTTTAGTTTTTTTACAGTGTGTTATAAGAGAAACTAGTCATTTTACAGTTACCTAATTGAAGAGTTCAGAAGTATTTTCTAGATATTGCATTTCCATGTCATTGTTTCTCTCGTCGTGCTATTCCTTCTCTGCCCTCATTGGCCCGGTATGCAATGATTCTTTGTTTGCTTTCTTGCCTCACACGCGGTTGTCTTTATTATATGTGATCCATTACATGTTTACGTTTTTACCAAATAAAAGTGTTCTTCCATTTTCACTATTCACTCGTTCATACATCGCAGAATTCTTTCACAGGCCATGTGGGTAAGAACACACTTAATCACAATAAATCTACACTAAATTACTGTACCGGAATAGTCGACACATTCCGGGACAATCTGCACTTATTTACAGCGAGTTCCATTGTATACATAATGTGAGAACTCTCGTTCCCACAACTTGTGCACAGTCTTGTTTTGTTGTGTGTCTCATCCGTGTGTGCTTCTTTCACTCTCATTCGGGGGGCAATTGGGTACAGAGAACACACGAGAGAGGGGCGGAGATACTCCATCTTCAGCTACTCATTCCCCTCTCTCTCCATCTACAGCATGGACCACCTTCTGAGTGCTCTCCATTCACTGCAACAATTCGTGACGACCAAGGAGAATCTCACTGTCAGTGTCCATCTTCCGACCCTCCTCGGTGCTGCAGCAGCTGCACTGGTCGGATACGTCGTTGTGAGGTGAGAAGGAAGAGAAGAGAATAGAACGGTTTCCTTCGATTAGAATAGAGGTAGGAATGTTTGGATCAGAAGTGCGTTGCTTGACTTGAAACTGTGTGAATAACGCGTATGATGAATCTGTTCGTTGTTTTTAAATCTTCGATGATCTCATAGTGATATCTCACTCGTTTATCACATGAGATGTCCATTCATTGCTGACAACATTCACTTGTACAACCTAGCACGACTATTTATGATCCCTTCCTCCTCCGAGGTGGGTCATTCAACCCCACTCCTCTCTCTAGACAGTTCCACGCTTGTCGCTACTCTTTTCCGTTCGGTTGAGTGACCCCGAGATAGAAAGAACATTAAGATAGAGATGTCTTCTTAAGAACATTAAGAAGAGATCAGGGGATTTAAGTGATCGGTGGACTCTCAATCAAGTTAGAAAATAGACTAACAACCTCTGAGTAACCTCAGAAAACAACCAATTGGGAAAAACAAGACGATGATGTAAGCTAGAGAGTAAATAGAGGAAGTGCCATTGCAGGTACTGCTGGGAGTTAATCCCCGTTGGAGGAACGAAGAGAAAGGTAAATATTGCCATCGGCAGTCATCTCACGAGATAATCGACAACCGTGTTTGATATCGGATGGAATCAGGCAATCTTCATAACTGGATGTGATTCGGGATTTGGTCGAGCTCTTTCACTCAAATGCGCAAAGGCTGGATTCACCGTATTCTCTGGATGTCTCACTGAACAGGTTGAGAAGATATCGTTGAGGCCATTCGAAGACAGTCTAATTCAGGGTCGTGAATCTCTCTCAAAAGAGGCGTCATCTCTTCCTCTCCATCCCGTTCCTCTCGATATCACCAAGGATGAATCTGTCGCTGCAGCAAGGAAGATTGTAGGAGAGAAACTGGGCGATAAACGTCAGTTTGAGATTGATGATGAAGATTGAAATGATTTCCAGAATTGTGGGCGGTCGTGAACAATGCTGGAATATTTTCGTGTTATGGGCTGGCAGAGTGGTACGAAAACGCCAAGTGCACTCGTGGATCCAATCGATGTTCAGGTGTTCATCCGAAGAGTACAAATTATCCTTCGAAGTCAATCTTCTCGGCGCTGTTCGCGTTACCAATGTGAGTTATTTCTCACGAATATTCATCCAATGAATTCATTTGAGACCTTCCTCGACCTTCTCAAACGATCCCGAGGACGAGTCATCTCCGTGTCTTCCGTTGCTGGTGAACAATCTATTTCTCTTCGTTATCTTTAGACTTCATAACTCAATAATCTCAGGTCGCATCGCTACTGCTGGTTCTGCTCCTTACTCAGTGGCCAAATACGGAGTCGAGGCATGGAATGATGCTATTAGGTCAGATTAATCATCGGGGAGTCGATCAACCATGTCTTTCAGACGCGAGCTTCGTCCCTTCGGAATAACTGTCCACTTGCTCGAACCAGGAATTTTCAAGGTTTGTCGACTTCCGACCGTTTTGACTCGTTGTCCAACGAACATTTAGTCGACGAATCTTCTGGATCAGAAGGCTCACGACGATCGAGTGTGGAGTGTATGGAAGAAGATGTCCTCCCAATTGAGAGAAGAATATGGAGAGGACTACAGACAAGAACGTGAGTCAAGACCGAGATTCTGCTTGAACAATCAGTTCTTCCAGTGGTCGATAAATGGAATGCCGCCCTCGATCGAATTGGTTCATCTAATATCAATCACGTCGTCGATAACTACTACCACGCCCTCACTGCTTATTTCCCCCGATTGAGGTAAACGAGTTAATTCGACGGTTCAATAGACTTTCATTGTCATTTCACTTGAGATCAAAGAGATCGTTCTAAATTGGAACGGAAATGGCTATAAAAGGCTGTTATTCACTGCAGATATCAATGTGGATGGGATGCACTTCTCATCTGGTCGCCCGCTTCATTTATGCCCACTCCCATCCAGGTGAGACTTCTCCTTTAGCCTCTTCCAGATTGAAGATGAATTCTTCGCTTCAGGACGGTTTCCTCAATCTCCTCGTTCGTGGTAAACCTCCCACTCCTGCGATTATGAAGAGAGGAGGATACGTAGAGAAGAAATCGAACTGAACGGGCCATTTCATATCATCTATCTAATCTCATTGCTTCTTTGCACTCATAACTTTTAAAATATACAAAATATTTCTCCCATCCCAAAATGGTGCTATACACTGTATTTCATGCAACACTTTCATGTCTTTAAAAATAAACAGTTCACACAAATAGTTTATTTTTTAATGTATTTCTCTTGAGTAAAGTGATGATGTGGGGGGGGAGGGGAGGGTCCTCCTTCTTCTCTCATCATCCTTCTACGTTCTCCGTTGTATCGGGAGCCATGGATGACATTCCTCCTCCTCTCTTCACTCCTACACTTTCCTCTGCTTCTCTCGTGTTCTCAAGATCAAAGATCATTATTATCATCCTCAGATTGCATCACCTTTTTTCTCAGATGGAGGAACAATCCGGCCATTGCAGCGACTACAATGAGGATGACGAGAGAAGTGACGACGAGGGGAGGAACGAGAGAGAGAAGGACGGAAGGAGAGGAAGATAGTGAAGAGGCTGCAAGGAGAGAATATCATATCCATTCAGCAGGTCGATGGTACGAAAGTCAATCTGACCTTCACAATAAGCCTTCGCTCCTCCTCCAATCTCAATATTATCAGCAGTCTTCCATTTACCAGTGACGATATTGCAAGTCAAATTCACAGGAGAGATCATTTGTAGATCAGATTCGACCCTGGATCATCATTGAGTTTAACTGCTTAATCGTACATCGAACCTCAGTGAATGAGCCAAAGGACATTGAATCTCCTGGTCGTTTATAAAGATATTCGAACATTTCTTCGATTCGGGACATTCGTCCTTCAGTGGAGAAACGACCTCGCAGCTCTCTGAATGCTTCACTCATTCTCCTTTCCCTCACTCTCTGAATGCTTCACTCATTCTCCTTTCCCTCACTCTCTGAATGCTTCACTCATTCTCCTTTCCCTCACTCTCTGAATGCTTCACTCATTCTCCTTTCCCTCACTCTCTGAATGCTTCACTCATTCTCCTTTCCCTCACTCTCTGAATGCTTCACTCATTCT
>LS547739.1:173929-187668 GCA_900490775.1 Pristionchus maxplancki
CGACCGCTCCGCACCAGCGCATCGGCCAGGAATGAGTTTTAGTGTTTCGAAATGTTGTCCGATCTTTTATCTCTCTAATGCAACTTAGATCGAGTCAATATCTTTATTTTGAGCAGAGTTATGATCATTTCCGTGACGAGCATTTTGCGAAAACCTGGTGTATTCTTGATCTTTGATCTTTCGTATTGCGAAATTTAGAAAAGATATCAAAAATCCTGAAGCGCAGTTTGAAAGAGCATCGTTCGAAGTACCTTAGGTGAACTTGGGGGGCTGATACGAAAAACTTTTGGCGGATCGCACAGGGGTGGGTGACTCTCTGGCGATTCGCCTCTTATGGCGTATTTCCTACAACATGTCTTCATTACTTTAATATTCATTTTGTTTAATAAGTATCCTCTACACTGTCAGAGATGCAAGTACTATTCGAAAGTTTCCGCAAAGGAAGAAAGCGAGAGTGTGCCAGAGGGACTTTCGAAAATACTGGCTCGAGCGCGGCGAGAGAGATGGCGAGAGAAGAGGGAGAAGGGAGAGAGAGAGCGTTTTCGAATGTCTTCGATGCCTCGAATATTTCCGAAAATGAGGACGAAGTATATAAGGGGAGACGGATGTGACTCATTCCATCCACACATTCTCCATATTCTACCGTCTGTTAGTTCGTGCTTCTCATAGTCTTCCGATCTTCTTGAATGGATTCAACTGCAATGGCTCGTCTCTCCCTCTCCCCTCATCATCCTATCTCAGGATGGAAGAATCGCTTCCTCGCTTCCCTCAATCATTCTTCCACTCTCATCATCGATGGCCCTTCTGGATCAGGGAAGTCATCTCAGATTCCCCAATGGGCAGTCGAATACACGAGGAGAGGAGGGAGGAAGGGACTGGTCGCATGCACTCAACCTCATCCATTGGCTGCTGTCTCTCATTCTGTTCGAGTGGGCGAAGAGATGGGAGAGAAGGTGGGATTCGCCATTCGAGATGAGACCAGAGGAGCGAGTTCTCTCACTTTCTGCACTGATGGATGGATGTTGAGAGAGATGAAGATCAGTCCTCTTCTCGATGAATATTCACTCATTGTAGTCGATGAAGTGAATGAACGATCACTCAACACGGATATTCTCATCGGTCTTCTCAAGGAGATTCTCACTGTAAGGAGAGACTTCAAGATCATTCTAATGGGATCTTCGATCGACAGTGACAAGTGGGTTAACTACTTTGGATGTTATTGCCCCCTTCTCAAAGTCGCTCCTTCAGTCTCTCTCGATATCGTCTACTCTCCTCCTTCATATAAATCACTCCTCGATACTGCCGTTGATACCGTCGTTTTCCTCCATGTAACCGAGAAGAATAATGGAGGAATTCTTCTGTTCCTCGCTACTAAAGACCACGTTGATTTGGTATGGAGAGAGATCAGAAGAAGAGTCGAGGGAATCGAATTCATTCCTCTCCATTCCGATCTTCCTCTCGATCAATTGATGAGAGTCCATTGTCCATCGAATGGAAGGAAATGCATCGTCTCCACTTCAATCGGGGAGACGTCCGTTGTCTTCGAT
Source organism: Pristionchus maxplancki (assembly GCA_900490775.1). Classification (NCBI taxonomy): domain Eukaryota; kingdom Metazoa; phylum Nematoda; class Chromadorea; order Rhabditida; family Neodiplogasteridae; genus Pristionchus; species Pristionchus maxplancki. Next base: position 175,477 of record LS547739.1, read on the forward strand.
GGAATCTCATTCGTCGTCGACTGTGAATTCACTGAGACGACCATCTACGATCCCGTCTCTGGATGTGATTCCCCTCGAATGACTTCCATCTCTAAGATGACGGCGAAGAGAAGAGCCGAGAGGGCGGGAGTGAGGACCATTCGACTCTACTCGGAGAAGGAATTCAATGCAATGAGAGAAGAGGAGATTCCTGAGATTGTGAGAGTGAATCCATTGAGAGTGGAGAGATTGATGGATGATATGGGAATGGATGGATTCGACTTCATCGATAGACCGACGCCCACGAGATGGGGAGTGGCCAAGTATTGATATATCATTCGTCATCTCATTGTATATATTTGTACATTCTTGTAGATAAAGCTAGTTCATTATTAACATTTGTGTTCCTCTATTCAGCAATGAAAGTTTACGAATATTTTCAAAATTAATGTTTGTTTTCTTGCTTACGGGCATTGACAATATTTTCAAATGGTGGGCTCTTCGGGTTTCAACAATATAATTGTTTGTCTCAACATCATTATTATTGTTTATTTGGCAACAAAGGAACCCGTGAATGGTTTATTGAATGCAAAGAACTGTGGATAGTCGCCAGAAACAGCTTGGAACTCTGAATAACTTTACAGAGAAGAAGGAAGGAGCTCCTGCTTCCGATCCTCACTATTTATCTTTCTTCTCTTTCCTCCTATGAAGTGTCATATTTTTCCTCTTCTTTAGCCCAAAAAGAGCACGAACGTGCATAGGTCGTGGGCGTTTCCTGCTGTGTACACTCAATGGTTCAGAGTAACGAATGGATTCGATAAATCGTGATGTTATCATGATAATTGTCATTTGGTTTGCCTGCAGTGGATCGAGAAGACGGTAGTTGTTTCATTAACTGAGAGACAGAGCAGCAACTATGGAACGTCTGCATTCATCGTTCATCCTTCTTTCCTTCTTCCGTTCCGTTTCTCCGCACCCATCAACTCCCAGCAGCTGAGCAAATCTTCCAAACTGTTTCACGGACTTTCGTCTTCCGATTTTCCTCACAAACAACGTCGAACGGTTTATATAAAAGACTCAGCTGAAGTGAGGATATCACTTCCCAGTCAGTTCTCGATAATGCATACCGTAGTCGTCCTCGCTGCTCTCGTCGCTGCTGCTGCAGCACAGTGCACTGGCAGTGACCATCCGAGGTAGGGGAGGGATGGGTATCTACTGTGACAGTGAACTGCAGCGGATGACGAATTTCCATACTAGTCGCCACAGGGAAAATAACACTTATAGTCGGATTCAATCAGTCGATAATCATTCCAGTTGTGCTTCGTGGCAACGCAATGGCTACTGCTCGAACAATTCGGCAGAGACGGTGAAGAAATACTGTGGAGTGACGTGAGTCATCTAATTCTGAGACGTTTCGAGCATCGACTATTCAGATGTGGTCTGTGCACTCGTGATGGATTCCAGACTGCATTGGGAGGAGGAGACAACTTGGCCAATTGTGTCGATGCCAATGCGAAGTGAGAGATGACTGCATTCAGGGCTATTTGAACTGACTTTTCCTGATGATTGTTGTAGACTAGACGTTCATTTATGAAGTGGAAACGGATGGTTGGTATTTCAGCTGTGCATCGTGGCAGGCGAATAATCAGTTCTGCACCAATCCCGCCAACTCGAATGCCATCAAGCTCCAGGTATTGCAAGACATCATCCATAACTTTTTAGAGGAAAACGCAAATTGGTTACATCGAAATGGTATCATAAAATCATTGATTATTATACAGTACTGTTGCCGTACTTGCCGTCCCGCAGTCCTCGCCTCTCGCACCACTACCGTAGCCAGTGGCAAGTCGTCTACCGTAACTGGTGAGAAAAGGAAAATCGATAATTTGAACAATGGAATCCCTTCAGGATCGACGACGACGATGACGACAACCACAACGGCCCCTTGAAGAGAAAAGAGATGAGAGAAACAATGATGCTATTTAGAGTCTATTTATCGATTACCGTCCACTCGATAAAGTACTCAAAGATATCTCTCCACTCCCGATATTTTATCGTTGCTGTGAAACACAATGAAAAAAATACAAGGTGAACAGAAGATAAAATACCATCAACTGACTCTGATCTGATAGTAATTACAAAACATTTAGCTCAAAAGTGCTAAAAAGGAAAGGTCTCGGCCGGGATCGAACCGGCGACCTTCTGCGTGTGAAGCAGACGTGATAACCACTACACCACGAGACCGTCTGCTTGATTTCCATTGGAAAGTGACTCTCAAGGATAAATCGTTCTGAACATTGCAACTTTTAACTTCCGATTGCCTCTCTGGCGCCTCGTGTCTCTTTTTATGCAGCGGTTGTTTTGGAAATATCCTCACCAAAATCTCGCTTCAGATGGCTGTTCAAACGAAACGAAAAGCCTACGATTGGAGGATTTCCGAAGCGTTTAACGCTGTGAGATGTTGAAAAACAAACTGTGAAGGATAGAAGGCAGTTGTGTTCATATTCAACGTAAAGCTGAAGCTAACAGTAATCTGTAAGAAGTCGAACTTTGATCTTTTTGAATTCCAACTGCGTACTAGTATAATTCCCATGGTTTTCCTCCCGAAATCTCATGCTAACTAGATAATTTTATTTCCAAGAATTAGATCACCAAGAAAACAAAAGATGGATACTTGGCTAATCCACACTGAATGTCAGTGAATCGAATGAGATCGAGCATGAGTAATACAGTTGATTAGCGACTAGATTTGGCTGAAGATGAGTCTACCCCATAAGATGAAAATTCCATCAGAAAATTCTAAGTATATCCACACGTCGTCATTTGGCATCGAAGAACTGGATTTTCTCGAAAACAATTTCATGTTTTCTTCTCAAACAAATCGTTCATGATCATCTCGTTCACTTCCGTCGCATTTTGAGACTTTCGAAAGTGCACAAACATCGATATCAGCCTCAGCCTTCTTCTTGACAGGTGGATAAACTGAAACGAGCGTTCACGAATGACGAATGATCGTCTCTCTTTCTTCTCCCAATCTCCTATTATCAGAGAACGCCAGACAGTGTTGAATCTCCGCCCTTCTTCACTTCTGAACTATCAAAGATTACTCAGTTCACGAAAGTGATCAATATCACCACGCGTCTCGATATAAGGAGCGAGTTCTCCTTCAGAATCCACCATCTACCCCTCCTCCTTCTACAGTATGCACTTCGTCCTGTCTACAGTATCCCTCCTCGCTCTCGCCTTGGGAGTCGCAGCTCAGTGTACTGGAAACGACCATCCCAGGTATATTGTTAGGGTTCCGCAAGTACTGCATCGTTTTGTACGCAATCACTTGCTAACAATTGGTTTTTATTCGGAGATTGATACATAAATAATGAATAATTTTCAGTTGTGCTTCATGGCAAAAGAATGGGTACTGCACGAACACGGGATACACGATGGATACGAGAAAGCAGTACTGTGGAGTGTCGTCAGTTATCTAATCAGTCTCTTAGTCTGGGAAATCATTACCTGTTGTAATTTATGTATGTTCATCAATGTCCCCTTTCCAGTTGTGGCTATTGCAATCCCGATGGATCTCAGACTGCTGCGGGAGGAGGAAACGTCGTCACTCCCTGTGTTGATGCCAACGCCAAGTCAGTCAACTAATTATTTCACGAGATGAGTCCCCAATGATTTGGACAACTTGGTTTTGATTCTGACATGACCGTTCTTTCGAATTCGAATTGTAGATGAAAACAAAGAGTATTTTCTAGCTGTGCCGCATGGGTTGCTTCGAACAACTTCTGTGCCCGTCCTGACTATTCCAACTCCATGAAACTCCTCGTGAGTGCTCGTTTGTCTTTTTATCTGGACAAGAGGACATTTAAGATAGATCGCGAGTCTAATAATATCTCTTCAGTACTGCTGCAAGACCTGCCGTCCGGTTGTCTTCGGAACTACTACCACAACTGTGACTGGGGCGACTGATGCGACCACTGAGGCCACCACCTCCACTTAAGAGGACTTTGAATTGTATTGAGTGTACAGACGGAATAAAGTGTTCATTGGAAAAAGCTTGTGTTCAGACAATACGCGAATTCCGGTCGAAGGAATAATACATTTTCTACTAGAGATTATTATGTTGAAAATAATTATAAATGATCAATTATTGCTTGTCTTGTATTGAATTCAAAGAAGACCAACATTATTTCTTTTTTTTAGCATGACTCTTCATGATTAAATAATTTTCGAGTGAACTGAATTCACATATTGCGAATAAAATTCAATATAGACAAACAAACATGCGATGTACATGCCACAATTTCGTAGAAATTTAAAAGACTTCGTTTACCTACAAATAAGTTCCCAGTGATTGAGAATGATAACGATGTTGTTGTGAAATTCCATTCATTAGACTAATTTCAAGCAAAATATGAAGTTGATTGAACAAGTTGAGATATTCACTACATACAAAGATAATTGAACTGAAAATGAAATTCTGTTTACGCACTTCGATGATCTAATGAAAAACCAAAAGAGAAAATTCACTAACTCGACTTTTTTCAAAACTCTTCATTGAATGTGGCTCTGCAACAGAATTCATTTTAACTACAGACAGGCTACTTTTGCGAAAGTTGATGCTGCGCCTTGCATATCATCAATAATCATCATCACAGCTGTACAAATTCCCTCTGAACGTTCAGGATCTTCTCTCTTTTTCGAATGGCATCTTGCAGCAGAGATATCTACTACGTCCAATCTCCACCCATCGATGATCATTTAGAACTGATCAGTATGGATGGATTCTACTTTAAAAGGAATGCATCGGCCGTCAGAATCCACCACCGTCCCCCTCCTCCTTCTGCAGTATGAACTTCGTCCTGGCTTCCGTATCTCTTCTCACTCTCGCTTCGGGAGTCGCCTCTCAGTGTACTGGCAACGACCATCCCAGGTATGAATCTGTGGGTTGAATGACTAGTGATTCGCTAAGATTCGAAAATCAATGTTCTTCAGTTGTGCATCGTGGAAGACGAATGGATACTGCACGAACACGGGATACACGATGGATACGAGAAAGAAATACTGTGGAGTGTCGTGAGTGATACTGTCCATTCGACCTTCTCCTTTATCTCCTCCATTCCAGTTGTGGCTACTGCAACACGGATGGGTCTCAGACTGCTGCGGGAGGAGGAACCGTCATCACTCCCTGTGTTGATGCTAATGCTAAGTTAGTTTTTCTTGATCTACACTCAATATCCACGGTAGACATGTGTGAAACATTAATTTCGAACGTACAAACGTTACGTCGAACCATCCTATAAACTTCTTTCTCTATTGTTGGTTTTCTTCTTTCAAGCCAAAAATACTGTAAAAATTCAGCTGTGGTTCATGGGTGGCATCGAACAACTTCTGTGCCCGAACTGACTATTCCAACTCCATGAAACTCCTCGTAAGTTTTATTCCTAAAGACTAATTCCTCACATCCCAATCCAGTACTGCTGCAAGACGTGCCGTCCGGTCGTCTTCGCTACCACTACCACAACAGTGGCCGGAGTGACTGAAGCATCAACTGAAGCACCCACTACTATTTGAACTGACTGCATTGATTGTACAGTATACATAAAGGGTTCATTTAAAATGTTGACTCATGATGGCAATTCTACGACACAAGATACACCGTAAAGGCTAAGGTTAGCATATTTTCCGACTACACATTTGTTTTGGAGAAAGTACGATGCAGGATCATACTTGCATCAAATCACATTATCCCCTTGAGGAATATTGTCTGAATTATTTGTAGGATGCTCAAAATAGAATATTTATGATTGCAAATTGATCAGGAAATTGATCAGGATTTCGACATCCCCTTCTTCACCAGTAATGCACCACGAAATACGAGTTCTCCAGTAGCAAATGAGAAAAATCAAGGAGATGGCCACAGAAAATTGAGATAATTTTAAAATGTCAAAAATGTAGGCGCTTCCGTCGTTAGGGTGTCCCTGTACTTTTTACAAGTTACATTGGATGATAGGGTGAGTGATGGGATATTATGGAATAACATATTTTCTATATATATGAGACGAATCGCGAGAGAATTACCCATATCCGACCCCCCGCGGCGGGATGCCAAAAGTTTGTCCCATCAGCGCCCAAAGTTTACCATAAGTACATTGAATGATGCTCTTTCAAACTGCGCTTCAGGAATTTTGATATCGGGTCTAAATTTCGCAATACGAAAGATCAAAGATCAAGTATACAATAGGTTTTCTCAAAATGCTCGTTACGGAAATGATCATAACTTGGCTCAAAATTAAGATATTGATTCGATCTAAGTTGCATTAGAGAGATCAAAGATCGGACAACATTTCGCAATATTGAAACTCATTCCTGGCCTATGCGCTGGTGCGGAGCGGTCGGGTGGGCGACAAGACGGCGCACCTATGGGAATACCGATTTGAGCATTAAGCGACTATGGCAGTTTTGAAGCAACTATATATACCTACAAAATATCCAAAAATCAGAGAAATCGGAGATGGTATAAAAAATGGGCGCGCACTTTTGTCCGCCGGGTCGAAAATGAGTTTCGGAAAAAATTACATTAACCACGCCATTTCATCACACATGTGCTCAAAGTTATTAAATACTATTAGAAACATTCGAAAAAAATCCATTGGTGCATTTTACAGGTCCTTTAAAGGGAGAAAAATCGATATTCTGACCCATGGCGACCCACATTTTCAAAGTGCTCTGAACAAGAGCCCATTCAGCTTTCTATTGTTTTTAAAAGTGCTCTAGGCATAACTTTTTACGTAGAACTCGAAAATCGACCTTAGGAAGTGGTACCATCAAACCCGACCCAGACCCCATGGTACCCACTCCGGAACCAGGGGGTATGTGGTACCACCGATATTTTTACCCAACCCTATACATGTGATAGTGAATTTTGTAGATCTCGACGAGATACACATTTTCTGTGAAGAATGTTAAGGCCTAACTCTTCTTAGAAAAAAGTTGCACAGGTCGGAATAATTTCACAGTGAAATTTCCGGATCGCTGTAACATCGGATTTTCGATACTTACAATTGATTTTTGTATCAGAAATGATCAATCTGGGTCAGAATATAAATTGCAGAAAGTTTGAAAAGAATTGGACGATAATAAAATTTTTGACTTTTTTCAATTTCAGATTTTTTTCGCAAAAATATTTTTTTCTCTTAAAATGTACCACACGTTCCAAAAACGTTATTTATGATCAGTTAGGCAATTTCCACACGAAAAATGATTAACTTGAATTGAAAATCCGATCTTACAGCGTTCCGGAAATTTCACTGTGAAATTACTCCGACCTGTGCAACTTTTTTCTAAGGAGAGTTAGGCCTTAACATTCTTCACAGAAAATGTTTATCTCGTCGAGATCTACAAAATTCACTATCACATGTATAGGGTTGGGTAAAAATATCGGTGGTACCACATACCCCCTGGTTCCGGAGTGGGTACCATGGGGTCTGGGTCGGGTTTGATGGTACCATTTCCTAAGGTCGATTTTCGAGTTCTACGTAAAAAGTTATGCCTAGAGCACTTTTAAAAACAATAGAAAGCTGAATGGGCTCTTGTTCAGAGCACTTTGAAAATGTGGGTCGCCATGGGTCAGAATATCGATTTTCTCCCTTTAAATGACCTGTAAAGTGCACCAATGGATTTTTTCGAGTGTTTCTAATAGTATTTAATAACTTTGAGCACATGTGTGATGAAATGGAGTGGCTAATGTAATTTTTTCCGAAACTCATTTTCGACCCGGCGGACAAAAGTGCGCGCCCATTTTTCATACCATCTCCGATTTTTCTGATTTTTGGATATTTTGTAGGTATATATAGTTGCTTCAAAACTGCCATAGTCGCTTAATGCTCAAATCGGTATTCCCATAGGTGCGCCGTCTTGACGCCCACCCGACCGCTCCACACCAGCGCATATGCCAGGAATGAGTTTCAATATTGCGAAATGTTGTCCGATCTTTGATCTCTCTAATGCAACTTAGATCGAGTCAATATCTTAATTTTGAGCCAAGTTATGATCATTTCCGTAACGAGCATTTTGAGAAAACCTATTGTATACTTGATCTTTGATCTTTCGTATTGCGAAATTTAGACCCGATATCAANTCACTAATTTCTACTTTAAAAGGGAAGTGCTTCCATTAAGAATCCATCCAGTATCGTTCTCTCCTACTACAGTATGAATTCTGTGCTGGCTGCCGTATCACTTCTCTCTTTCGTCGCAGGAGTCGCCACCCAGTGTACTGGAAACGATGCGTCTGCGTAAGAATTTCATGTTTACTGGACAAATTGAGATTGAAGAATTATCTCGAAAATGATAAATGATTGATCTCAAACGAAATTTCAGTTGTGCTTCGTGGAAAACGAATGGTTTCTGCACCAATGCGGGATACACGATGGATATGAGAAAGCAGTACTGTGGAGTTGCGTGAGTGAATGAATAATGCTGTCCCTTCAATATCCTCTTACTTCCAGTTGTGGCTACTGCAATCTCGACGGTTCTCAGACTGCTGCTGGAGGAGGATCCACTCTTACTGATTGTGTTGATGCTAATGCGAAGTGAGCTTCACTTATCTGACAATGATGACAATGATGAGAAGGATGACAAGCATTAAATAGTATTAATTTATTCTAGCTGTGCCTCTTGGGTTGCATCGAACAACTTCTGTGCCCGAACTGACTATTCGAATGCCATGAAACTCCTCGTATGTTTTTTCTATTCTTTGGAATTTAATTTCCTGTTCTTCTATCAATAATAACATATTCAGAACTGGTTCAAAATGATATTGACTATTTTTTTTCAGTACTGCTGCAAGACTTGTCGTCCGGTCGTCTTCGCTACCACCACCACAACAGTGGCCGGAGTGACTGAAGCAACGACCGAAGCGACAACCACTGTTTGAGATGATTGTATCGAATGCACTGATAAACTCGACGTCTTATAATGCATGATAATGAGAAAGAGAAAGAGGATATTCAATTTAGATCCTCTGGAGGGGATCTAGTGGAGGCATGCAGTTCAGCTGTTCAGGTCGTGCTGATGTAAAAAAAGAACGTAATCTTAAACAAAACTGCTTTATTCATTTCCAAACGCATGCAAAATATTCAATTCAACAGATTTTCGTCTGAAGTTTGTCAAGAATCTCTTTGAGATCCTGAAAATGAAACTTTTGAAGAATTTGGTAATGATGCCAAATCGTACATCAAAATGATCCACACTTAATTCCTCTTCCTCTGATGTTATCTCTCTCATCAGCTCCACTTCTTCTTCTCTTGTCACTCTACCGATGTAGATTGTCACTATTTTTGCTTCTGAAATTCTTCCAAAGTGTAGCAGTTGTAAATCAAATAACACACTGTGAGTCTTTCTCATTGTACGAATTTCCTTCCTCAGATCTTCGACGATACAATTGGATGATGGCTGCACGTGTCCACCTGCAGAGATTCAAAGGGAACAATTAAAGATAACGATGAAATACCGTCGAATTCAGAGTTGCAGTTATTCGGACTTCCATCGGTGAACAGAATTGTTATTCTTCGCTTTGTAGTCTCTCCGATTCTTGCATAAACCTGGTTTCCAAAACATTACGATTAACATTTCTCTCAATAAACACCTCTTCGTTTGCAACTTTCAGAGCATGTGGAGTATTTGTACACCAATTCCCACACTGAAATAGAATAAACCGTGAAACCATAATGAGCTCTCACCGATCCAGTATCATCGTACTCTGTTGCTCTCATGAGGTCAATAATTTCCTGAGTTTTTGCTTTTGGAACAAGTGGAATCCGCAGCGTGGCAACAGCATCAAAATTAATCAATGAGAACCCAAAATATTTCATTTATTTTAATAAGTTCTTCGTTCATAAATTACCTGTTGTCGGAATGGTCAACGTCAATGAATGTGATAAATTCCGAGACGAAGTTGACCATTTTCACATAATCTTCACTAGTAATCGAGCCCGATATGTCAAACAGCATTACGAAATCTAAATTATCGGTATGATAATTCACCATTTCGTTGAAACCTGTTCCCTGTGGGTCAGAATTGTTGCACTTCGTACAGATACTTCCCCGAGGTTTCGAATGTTGAGAAGAAACGTCCAGATATCCTTTCAAGCAAACGCATTCAAGCTGCTATTTATTTATTATTTTCTGATTAAAAAATAATTGTACCTTGTTGTCACTGCATTCAGAAATCTCTGCACAAGTGTACGGACAATCTTTGCGATGAGTTAGTTTCGGATCTATAATCATCTCTTCCATTAACTTCCTTAGATTGAGGAAGGCTCTCACCAAGTGGACGACAGACCAGCTCTCCACTGTAAACTTCACTCGTTTCGTTTCCTTCGTAAACCAAATCCACTCGATTATCGGAGAATTGGCATCGGACTTGACGCTCGAATTTCGAATAGATTTTAACATCTCGAAAAGGTGAAAAATACCGCTTCACGTATAATATCGAAGGCATAATCTTTCGTGCACGTGTAGATCATATTGGCGTGATCGTAGATTGGAGAGGAACAATCTCCAATCACTTTCTTTTTGTTATCACGGAAGGTTCTTACTGTCACAAATCGTAGTATTCATTGAAAGTGCTTCACACATTTCCTCCTCGCTATTTCTCAAATGATCATTACAAATTTTCTTGAATTCGGTGCTGTTTTTGAACTGGAAAAAGTTATTTGGGGAATTCAGATTAATCATACATGATTGCCGTGTCGATCTCTCAGTTTGAGAAGTTGCTGAAATATCCTTTTTGTTCTCGTGTACATTGTTACAAATAGAATACGTCTAGCAGGATTTTGTCTGTTTTCAGTTTGATCTCCAAATCATTCACGAATTTACGGAGAGTTGATTCAGACTCCACGAAGAATTCATTTCTCTGAATTGAAGACTCGTGAAATACAAAATGCGAAATCAAACCTCTCTGAGAGTATGTGTGATATTAGCAATCACTCGATCGATAGCATTTATCGTTTCAAAAGCGAAGCTCTTCTCACCTAGAATTATTGAAACTAAAAATATAATACTTAAAAGATTACAAGTTGTTGTCTCTTCTCTGCATACCCGTGCTGAGCAAGGAAGAAGGAAGATAAAGAAAAGGAGAATCATCTGGAATAAATGATTGTTTCCTTGATTTTTTATACCTAGAGCTATTGCAGAGTGTGTGAAATCATGTTTGAAAATATATGAGAATCATTGATTCTACAAAGGACAGGAATCAGTCGCAGCAAACTATTTATGAAGAACAAAGCATGTAATGTTTTTCTTTGTGAGCCACAGGCATGGAAGATGTTCAATAATTCGTCAGTCCACTCGTGCTATCTAGATTCATTTCAGCAACAGATTCTCACTATCTAGATTCATTTCAGCAACAGANACGAGCATTTTGAGAAAACCTATTGTATACTTGATCTTTGATCTTTCGTATTGCGAAATTTAGACCCGATATCAAAATTCCTGAAGCGCAGTTTGAAAGAGCATCATTCAAAGTACTTATGGTAAACTTTGGGCGCTGATGGGACAAACTTTTGGCATCCCGCCGCGGGGTGGTCGATTCTCTCACGATTCGTCTCATATATATATATATAGTGTCTTACTCATACTATCACCATGATACCCTCCTCATAATTAAAACGTTGTGATAGTGGTAATTAAAATTCGGAACTCCCCTCAACCGACAGAAGCGGCAGATTCGCCACATGTTTGAATGTGATTGACATGTTTGAATGACTGTCTTACATCGACACACCAAGTCGAAGGCACTTCAGTTAGGGCGAGAAATGTTGCGAAAAGTGTGAGCCTTGCCATATCTTCAATATCCTCTTCCCCAGCTGTTTAAACTCTCTCTTTGAACGTTCACTTCCGACGAATGAAAACGATCTATCCTCTCTCTTCCCAATTGTATCTCACAGTCAGAGAAATCCCCGATGTTCAGTGTCATTCCATCAGAGAGGCAAAGGATGATGATCAGGATCACTAATTTCTACTTTAAAAGGGAAGTGCTTCCATTAAGAATCCATCCAGTATCGTTCTCTCCTACTACAGTATGAATTCTGTGCTGGCTGCCGTATCACTTCTCTCTTTCGTCGCAGGAGTCGCCACCCAGTGTACTGGAAACGATGCGTCTGCGTAAGAATTTCATGTTTACTGGACAAATTGAGATTGAAGAATT
>LS547900.1:1729-20971 GCA_900490775.1 Pristionchus maxplancki
TATGAGAAATAATTTCATGGCGAAAAATCATCATTTGGAGCATGAAAAAGGCTGGCAAAAGATTGATGTAGGGAGGCGGAATCGAACCTGCGTCGACGATTGCGTGCTAGTTTTTCGAAAAAAGCACATGGTCTGGTACCTCGTACAGTGATGAGGTATTTTTTTTCGAATTCTTCGATATCTTTTACATATTACGTCAACTTTTTAGGACCTGGAATCCATTGGAACATGACGAAAAAAATTATCGAAAAAGTTGAATGGACAATTTTTCGTCATTTTCTTGATTTTCTCGAAAAGTTTAAGTGCGAAACCTTTGAAAATTTAACCCTAGGCATAACTTCTGATGGCCTATCGAATGCTGTGTTGCATGGGGGTGTAAAATGACGATGAAAATTTTCGATCCCAAAGATCAAAGATCAACTTTTGGGCTCAAATTTTTGGCTGAAGTGTATCCCACCCCTAGGGAGTCTAACCACCAAGTTTGAACCTCCGGAGACCATTTTGAGCTGGTGTGCCACCACCTTGTACGTTCTTAGGCGGACCGCGTTTAAATTTGAATGACGAGAACGGTAGGCACGGCAATTTCGGCCCCTTGATGAACCTTTCAAAACAAAAGCATTATCTCGTTGTTCATCACGCAGGATTTAATGGGGTAAATGGTAATAAGATAATAAGAGAAATTCGATCAACCATTCCCTCAATGACCTCTGATCAATGAACTTTCCAATCGGCTGTTGTCTCTGTTCTTCTGTGGGTGCGAGGTGAACAATTGGCAAGTGAGAATATATCGTTCAAAATGTGTGCGTGGTATCTTATTCGTCTGCAGGGATGAAACAAGCGATCAAAAGAGGATAGAGAAGGAGAAAGGGTGGCACTATCGTTAGGCATGGGAGGAGACTAGGGGCCTCCATCTATTGTACAGATATACACTTGCACTCAACTTTCCCAGTCAGTCTAAACACGCGCAGCCTACTTCCATTATGGGGATTTGCTTGACGAGGACGTCTGAAGGCGTCTGATGTATCCATTGGATGTCGTCTGAGCAGACGACAGTGGTGGTGGGATCGATGGTGTCCACACTGCCGTCCGTGAAATGATACTGCAAAATAATAATTCAAACCAGCTCTCTTATTATGGCTGCTTTATTTTGAGGTAGAAGACCCGTGCGGGTAAAGAGGAAAAATCAATAATATCACGCGTTTCACCGCACAATCGCATAATTACTTACACGTCAAAAAGACAACCCTGATTTCTCAACGATTTTCGATAGCCTATGAGTAGAGGTCCTCTGATCCTGAGTAAGAGAGGTGGAAGATCAAAAGCGCACAAAAATTTAATTTACTGTGAAGATCGGACTCATCAAGTGCTTTCGAATGGTATATAAATATACACGAACAAGCAAACACTTACGGAGACTGCGGGCACGTATCCGGTAGGGCATTTCAGGTCCACTCCCTTGCACGTGAAGCCCCTCGTGGTGCACGGTCCGTTGTAGTTGAGCGGTAGGGCAATTACTTTGTCCGTAGTGATATCGGAAGACATGCATTTGGTGCACGCTGCAAGATCGGCTTCTGCGGTCTATTTATTGCCCAAAAAAAGGCGAACGCAACAAATAGTACAAAAGCTCACCGGCTGCGGGGGGTATGCCGGGCGTGGTCGGCTTCATCGGGATGCAGGAGTGGACAATGGAGGAGAACATCATGATGAGGAGGGCGTGCGCGAGGAGAGATGGCATCTAGACTGGAAAAGTGATGAAATAGGGACAAAGTGAACTCGTTGATCCAGGCTCAAATGCTTCCTGCGTGGAGTTACGAGTACAGTTCTGCATGGTTCATTTAGGCCGAAATCGCCGTGTCTACCGTTCGCGCCATTCAAATGAAGTTTGAACAGAAACTACGCACAACAACGCAGGACAAGCGCGGGCGGAGGGCTAGTGCGATAGCGGAGATCGACAGGGGGAGTGAGAACACCGATAGGGGTGATGAAAAGAAGGGTGGGCTGGGATGAACGCTCTATCGCTCTTTAAGGAAGGGTGGATAAGGATGAACGCCTTATCGCTCTTTTCGGTTTTCGGGTTACTCCAACACTCTGCACGCTCCGTTGCAGTGAGAGAAGGAACGAGTGGGAAGGATTGAGGTGGAACGAGCTCCGGGTCTAATGTTCAGCTCTCAATTGGATCTTTGATATTAATATTTTATTCAATAATGCTCAGATGAGGAACGGTCGGTACTCTTCATAAGTTGCATTCGACCAGTGAGGGCCAATAGCTCAGGTCAGGTCATCCCTCCAGCAGGTTCTTGATTTGCCAGGGGGTCGGTTCCTGTTGTAGGGCGTCCAGACAGTATTAGCGCTGATCCACTGCGCCAAATCCGTTTGCCTTATCTTGAAGAACCTTCGCGCTTTGCGTTTCAGTTCTCCTGTTCTCAAGCGGTTCCTCAAGGAAATACCTAGCATTTTGCGTTCCATCATCCCCTGAGTCACGCTTAGTCGCTCCTTTTCACTCGTTCGCGAGGCCCATATCTCAGAGCCGTAGAGTACAGTTGCAGTGATACAGCTGAATATTCAAAAAGACGCTCCCCTTGGCGGCGCTTGAGTAATCTCACTCCGTCCTCTCGAGACTCGTCCCTATTCTCATCAGTTTTTCCTTTTCTTCTTCTTTCCTCAATTTCCTGGAGATCAAAGATGCTGCGCCATCTACTCACTTCGCTTTCTCGATCTAGTAAGTTGGGCTTTTTACCCCGTTTTGAACTTCTTTTATTCAATTAAATGCAGGTAGCCGAGCATTATTTGCAAAGTCCGGCGCTCCTTGCATCGCAAGAACAAGTCCCTTCACCACCTCTCCAATAGGAGTAAAATCCGCATCCATCTCCTCATTCAAATTCGATTGCCCTCGAAACAGTGAGGAATGGAGGGAGATGAACAGCAATTACAAGCCAAAGATTGTTCTGATGCTGGCTGCTTGCACGACGATGACTTCAGTATTCTGGCTGGCGATGTGGTATTGGAACGACAAGGAAGGCGATGAGAGGTGAGGCCCTATAGTTTTCTAACGAATGAGATAGTATTTATCAAATCTATGATTTCGAAAATCAATAAATTAAATAAATTCCAGTGAGTGCGTAATCTCCGATCGCTTCAAGTTGACCCCTCACGAAATTGCAGAGTGGAAGAAGAGAAGGCAGGGGAAACCCCATCCAATCGAGGTTATCCTTAGTTTCGAAAATAAAATTTCGAAGATCGAATTGCAGGGAGGCCAGGCAGAGTTCCTGATCGCTCAACCACATCAAAGTTGCTGTCTGAAGAGTACTGATATTACAATTAGATCCACAGTCAGACTGCGCCTTCCCAATGGGTCGCTGCGTGATGATTTTAAAGAGGTGAAGCATAAAACAAGAAAAATACGATTGTCCTTTCGAAATTGAATTCACTCAGTTTCACGACATTTGAATAAAGACAATGACAAAAAGTAATCAATGAATCATTCCATTCAGATCTGCGCCTGGCTGGCGATCCGCGGCATTATTGTTCAAGGAACTGAGACGGGGGTAAGTGTTATTGTTTGTTGTTATTGTTGTTGTTGTTTTGCTGCATAGTTATTGTTTGCAGGCTCGCATGGGCTTGATTCAGTATGCGGTGGACCACATGCATCAAGGAGCGAAGGAGCACTCGGAGACGAATTGTCGGTGCCATCTACGCCCCGCCCCTTCGGCTCTTGACTCCGCCCCCTCGGAAGCCCCGCCCCTTGTTGAATCGATCACTGCTTAGATTCCATAACCATTCTCGTCTGTAAATATACTTTATCTCTATCTGTTGTACGCGATTCAAAAATAAAATTCGAATAAAGCTGTTTTGTTCATCAGATAATTGGAATTGGACATGCTATCTTTCTTAGCATCAACACGTACAAGATATCCATGTTTCTCCACAGTATCGAATGCGGTTTTCATATTGCGTCTCTCCAGTCATATGAGGTGTGGACTCCACACCTCATATGACTGGAGAGACGCAATATGAAAACACACTGTGGAGAAGTCTCATATTAGTAATCCCAAGGTTCTCTGGTGGTCAGGCATAGGAATAAATCATTTATTATTTTACAAGGAACAAGGGGTGCCCTGAGAGGTGGACGAAGATCATTTGGAGATCGTCTAGGAAACCCGGAGTACAAAACAATCAAGGTCGAAGCTCAGAGACTAGGACGCGCAGGAGGACGCTGGATAGGAGAAAGGGTGGAAGGGGGGGAAGGGGTCTACCCCCTTCCTCATCCTCGCTTCATCCTCGCTCTTCCTACCCTTTGAATATAAGGGGAATTAACTCCCCTCGATAATCCCTAGCTGTTATTGTTATGATCAACTTCACACAAACTGCACTACAGAGTTATCACTACTTTACTATTCTTGCTCCCCTCTTCCTGCAACGTCACTCGTCCTACTACAGGATCACTAGTGTGTCTTTGATCTCCCATGACTCTCCCTGGCGGTGGCGGATGAGCAATTTAGCAAATGCCTGAAATTCTATGTGTATTCTTCTGGATTTCCATCGGCTCAAAACCATGTAGCCATCCAATTAAGTTAAACAATTTGTTGAAATTTGAACCAACTCGTGCATCGAATATCCTCGGGACACGCACAGCGTGTCAGAGAGGCCGAACTCCATTGTTCTCCGTGGCCTTTCACTTTCCATGATCGTCCGGAAACAATGTTTAAGTAAAACCTGTGAAACATATCCCGTATCTTACTGATAAGGAAAGGATAAGAAAATCGAGATCGATAGATCTATCCAACTATAAGCTAGGGAGCTTCTCAATCGATTTTGCATATTTTGCTGAATTTTAAATAACTTACATGTTTATTTTTACTCGACTATCTCCGGAATTTAACTCCTCGAAAACCGTCCATGGAAACCCCCACACCAATATTATTTTTGGAATTGTTATCAACTATGCTATAACGGCGCTGAAAAAAATCAAGCATCATTTTCTTAATTTTCGAGAAAATGCGAATGAATGGTATTTTCTGCGTTGTTCTCGAAAATAAGGAAAATAATGATTTATTTTTTCAGCGCCGTTTTAGCGTAGGCAATGACGATTCCAAAAAGAATATTGGTGTGGGGTTTTCCATGAACGGTTTTCGAGGAGTTAATTTTTCGGAAGTTTCATTTCCTTATTTTCGCGTAACATTTTCCGTGGTATTTGAAATGAGTTTCACAGAAACTATAAATGAAACCTAGCGATTTTGGTTCAAATTGCTCTCATTCTTCATTCTCGACCGCGCTCCTCACTGTAGATGAGTGAGAATGAAAGGGAGGGAAAAAGAAACACGCATTCACCTCGGCCGCGATAATTGGATTTTCTTACCCCTCTGACACGCTGTGACACGTGCTTTGACTCGAGCTACGCTGTAAAGTAAACACAACCGCTAAACTATTCATTCTTGAAATAAACACAATCTTAAGCTATGAAAGAACTCACCTCGAGGCGGGTCGACGGTTTTCTATATTTCATAAAAGTTATTGCCATCTGATCTCGAGCAGTCTCCGCGTGTAGGTCGGAGAATCTATCAATGATGTAAGGTTGTGAGGTAACTGATACGACGAAAGAAGGAGCACTCGGAGACGAATTGTGTCAGAGCAAAAAAAAAATGGAGAAATCAACGCAACTAGACGAATGCGAGAATTCGCGTCGACTGCATCCTATTATAGTGCTATCGGACAATGATTGAATTTATTCATGCATGCTCTCTCGCCAATCAGAGTTAGTGGGAGAATATGACAAGGTAAGAAATGGAGAGCCTTGATCCTATGATCAACAGCACTGCACGCGATTATGATAATTTCCGATTCGATACAAGGCCAATCCTCTTCTCACTCTTCTCATGAGAGAAGGAATCATTCACAATGCATGCACAATATACGGCTCATGCAGTGCAATTTGTGAGCAATCGATGGGAATACTCTAGTAGTACTCGCCCCGTCTCACATCCGTACGTTCGATCAATTGTCTCACCCCCAACTATAACACCGGATAAATATTATTATTATTATTATTATACGCATTTATCATTGCCTAGAGGCATCACTGTACAGTTGGTCAATGATTACAATTCAATCAATCAGATGTCATCGTCTGCTCCTTCTCATCGACGACGATCGTCGACAACGACGACGACGACGACCGTCAAGCAATCGCCGGCTTCCTCACCAGATAGACGTCGGGTACGGGGCGGGCCATGCGACCGCGGATTAGTTTGACGGAGGATTCTGGAATTGATCTTACAAGTTTCAGGCTCTCTGCAATGGAAAAATGGATAGATTCTTGTGCAAATTGGATACGTTTCCAGAGTTTCTACGTGGACAACTAAGCTGCAGGTATTGTGATTTGATCTGGGATCCTCTCTTAGAAAATAAAATATAATAAATAATCGAACCTCCATTCTTGGCCGCCTCAAAGTCGATCATTTGCTGCCAGAAGCCGGCATTGGGCGAGATGATTGGGCGGAGCTGAGCGTGTTTTGATCAGGAGAAAAACAACAACAACAATAATAACAAACCTCATTGACGTGAAAGTAGGCGTCCTTGAGCGAGAGGTTCTCCTGCAACGAATTGGTGGATTACTGTAATCAGCTTGCATATTGTAGGCTACTGGCAATAGCATATGAGTTTACGCAGATTTGATACATCACTCAGCTCAATATGGTAGCTGTAATACTGTAATCCTACAGAAGCCAAATCGATACTTTCTGAGTCCTACAGTAATCAATCGATACTATGAGTCTCACAGTAATCAATCAATACTTTCTGGACGAGATTCATGAGGGTTACTGTAGTACTACTGTTGAGCTATTCAATCAATAATCAGTCAAAAATCGATCAAAAATCGATCAATAATCAATCGATACCTTCTGTACGAGATACATCAGGGTGAAAGTGGGCGCGCGCGAGATGCCCGCCGCACAGAACACGACGCATTTGCCGCCCTGAGATTACGGTAGGTTACGGTAAGACAGTAACTGCAATCATGAATTGATCTTATTTGTCTCGTAACTAAGAGATTACGGTAAGGTAGACCGTGAACTGATTTTATTTCTCTAACATACCCAAAATATCGAATAGTTTAATTCTTCGCTAAAATTTGAGGATTGCTTGAAACACAACCGGTTCCGCCTCATTTTTGTGAATGAAATTACATAATTTACTTTAAGAATAGTTTTCTGTATCAAAAGGATTGAGATTGTCCTCATTCTTGTACCGCAGAGATCAAAGATCAACCTTCCTATTCGCGTCGTCGATGAAATTGGCGACCGTCTCGAAATACTGGGCGGCCTTGCAGATGGCCGTGTCGTCCACGGGCACCTTAATTAGTTAATTATTAAATATTTATTAGTTAATTAGGTAATTAATTAATTAACAAATATCCTAATTTATTATGCTCCTCACCCTTCAACAAAGAAAGTGAGGACCAGCGAGGATTTATTCACGTTCGAATGAGTTTCAGAGTCTGGACAAATTGAAGCAGCGCAGTAATTGATTGATTGCTTGCCCAGTCTTTAGAGAAAAATCATTAATGATTAATCATTAATGGAAGGCGTCCCACGAGACGGCCTTCCATGCATTTTTCTCCTAATTTCTCAATGCTCCCGTGTGCGAGGCCAGAGAGTGAAGAAGAACAAGCCAATGTTCGCATCACACGTGCGAGCAGCGAGTGTAACAATCGCATAGTGAGAGACTCCGCTGTTCGAGAAATGCGCCGTTCGGGTTTTAGATCTTGGAAAATTGCGATGGAGACTACGTGAGTTTTCAGAGCGCACGCAAGCAAATAAAACGCTGTAACGAGGGCATTTTTAAATCGAAAGCGGCTGCCCTCACTTCCACGGGATTAACATGTACTAGGCGATTTTATCTGCATGCCCATTAAATAACAGCTTTGATTGTGTATACATAATCATACTAAGGTTTTCTGATGTTTACCTCCAGATACTCCAGATCCGTAAATCTCTTCGCGTTCTTTAGATTCGTGCAGTCAACAGCGTGAGTGATGCCGAGTTGCTTGATCTGAATTTCTGATTTTGAAGGGAAAATATGGGCCGGGTCAGACATGAAGACAGACACCTCTGCTTCAGTGGTAAAAATTGCTGGGGCAGACAGATAGTCCAACGTTCATCTAAATGGATGAAGCATGCAGGCGCTAATTCGAGTTGTTCGAGCGAAAAATCCGTATCGTCAATGCGCGTGATTCATGATCCGCTGGAGCGACCTATTCTTATTTTCACGTGCTGTGCAGGTCAGAGTTTTTTCTCTGGCGAACACTCTCAACAACAGGGATATCCCCCGCAAAACCAACAGATAACTAGAGATGCAAAAGAAATTCGCATCTGCAGAAATAACTGGAAATTTCAGTTTCAACTCCCCAGAAGCCAAGTTTCGGTTGAGTTTCAAAATTTGTCCAAAAATCAGACATCAGTAAAAGCAATCGATGATGCTATGCCAAACGCTGTAACAAAAATAATTCAACGCCTTGAACAACAATCCAGTTTCATAACCATTTCTTTCTATCGTGAGATAACGCACAGATTATAATAAGCAATATTCTTTTCCTATCAACCCTCTCTGTGTCCCCGATTGATTGTGACTATATACCCTATTCACAAATCATCGAAACAGATGACTGCTTCTTACTTTATTCTGCGTGATGCATCCGAAACCGCTGAGGAAGAGATAGGGTCTGATCTCAGTCATGGCCAGAAGGTTCTTGGGCGGCTCCAGCTTGGGCTTCTCGGGTCTGGAATAATGTTTTATTTGATCAACCAAACTTACGGAGTTTTCTTTACAATACATTCTCATTCCCTACTCACACAAAGTTAAAATCGCGAAATTTCCCAGATTTACTTTTTTTTTAAATCTTACTCAACGATCATAATACGATTCCTTTTCTGATTCGTTACTTGATGGGTGAACAGATTGCTAAAATTCAGGTGAAATAATGAAAAACTAACCTCGCCGCGACTCTCTGATTAGCGATATCGCCCAGTCCACTGGGTCCCATCTCGCTCTTGCCCATTATTAACTTAACTAATTAAAATAAGCAATAATTAAACTACAAAAATGAAAGAAAATATATCAAATCACGCGCAGAACAGCAATACATCTGAGTAGAAGAAAGATGAGAAGGGAGGGTCAGCTTTCTCTCTCTTTCGTTTCTCAACGATTTTCTCAACGGCTGACGTCTCATCTGATCGGATTTCGAGAACAATAAACTCTCTTTTCTCCATGGATTCTAGTAGGTCAGACAGAGCGAGAGAGCAGGGGAAACAAGGAGAGTGGATCAGCTTGGAAATGGTCTGACTCTCTCACTTGCCCATGCTCTCTCTCTTTCTCTCACTGACAAGAGAACAGGGAGGACTGAGAGAGTGGATAAGAAGCTGATTTGGAGCACAAATAGAGCGAACCATACACAAACAAACAAGGATTAATCGAGCATCTCTCTTCGACTAATGATTGACTTCTACGATTAGAAAATTCCTGGATGAAAAAATGAATGTGATAATGAAAGGAAAATGAAAGATGCAGCAACGGAATGGCGAAAACTACGTCGCAGAAACAATCCGAGTCAAATGAGTCCATAAAATCTTTTCAGAAACAGCAGTGACAGCAAAATAGTACTGGAAACGTGCAGAATTAGAGAAAGAGAGAGAATCAAAGATTGCTACCCGACAAATAAACAATCGCAGCTCTCGGGTCATAGGACAACTCCTCTCGGGATCTGACGTATCGACGAGGGATCACTTGCGGCGAGAGAGCACAGACGGGCAGAAAGTGATGAGAGAACAGGCGACATCGAGAGAGCAATGCTTCCGCCATTTACCCGATATTACAACAATCTCTCCGAGTTCCGAGTGGGAAGTGCTCTCTAGATTTCGCGTGCTCTCTCGCCTGCTCTAGCCAGGGAGAGACAGCGAGTTCGTTCTAGAATGTCGGTGAGAAGAAAAATGTTCGCTGGAAGTAACAATGAACAAATAGTGGGCAAAGCTTTGATCTTATTCTTTCCATGATTATTTGAGTCTGCGAACGACAAATTTGAAAAAAAAAATTTATTGTTCACCCATCCATAAAGTCAAACGTGCTGACCAAGAAATACAATATCATCATTTCTGATGATTCCGTATAGGAACGGGCGATCAAGGGTGATTAGAAGGGGCGAATCTAGCATAACGCTATAACAATATTTGTACATGATGTGAGTGACTGCAGAAGCTTCCGTGCCGTGTTCGTCAATCTGGAAAACGTTTAATCTTAATTATTATAGGCAATAGCGTTCGTAATACGGTAAAAAGTCTTTTCATTTCTGATTGTTAAACATGGGAAATGAAGAAGCGATTATTCGTATTTCAAACTAAACAAGGTCACGCAATTTTATAACTCGACAAATACCTTGATTGCGGCATTGTGTGTGATCTTAGAAATCATCATAAAACGTTCCGTCATCTGAATTAATTATATGGCGACGGGTTACAAATTGTTCAGACTTTCGAAAAATCAGCCTGTTTGGTAAACATTGTAGAGACACCGAGTTTTGAAAGGATTGACGCTCCATCCAATTCGGATTCAATCTTGAACTTGGGAACGTGGACCTTAAAGGGGTATAGGCACGAATATCTGGCTAACTGAGCTCTCGACGTGAGATGATGGGTCGTCGTTACCCGATTACACTTTAGAAACTCCCAGACTATCACTTTGAGTTCAAACCGAGATATGATCAATTGGCTGTGTGCCAAATGACCCTGCGGTGCAGGCAACGAGCGAGAGAGCATGCGAAATGGAGAGAGTGCGCCCAATATACCCTCTGGCTATGGTGACTCTCTCTCGCTTCGTGCTTGTCCCCCTTTAAATAATGCTATTTACCACTCAGAAACTAGCGGAACGTACGATAACGTAGGTCCTTTGAGCGTTGGTGAGAATCTCAAGAAGCTTATCTCCAGTTAGATCGCTTCTCATAGTCTCAAAGCTCGAGGACTCCTTCGGCATTAAAAAGAAGAATTTATATTGGTTGTCCTGGAATTAAAACACGATTATCGAAAATGACCTAAATATTAGTGAAATCACCTTGTAGGGAAGCAGGAGCGCCGTTCCAAAATCATTTTCCACATTAACGGGATAGTAATCTTTCTTTGCCATAAAATCCATCTGAATCGAACTTTAGAAATACAATCAATGGCCTTCCGCTTACATCTCTGTCTCCCTTTGCTCCCTTAAATGGCACACGAGACGTGTATTCGGGAGTGAACGGATCATTCCATTTCCCACGAAAACTAATAATATTGATCAAGATAGCCACAGCCTGCAATGCATAACTTCTACTTTCGATGGAAATATAAAGGATACGTCTTCATCTATATCGTCTTGCTTCATAAGATTCTGAATTTCGCCCCTCGATGCGCTTTTTGCAAAATTGTTCATTTTTTCAACTGATTCTTTATTGTCTTTGAAGTTTATTTGCTCGACCTGAAACAATAATTATTTCTGATTCATACATGACTCAAACCTCTGCATCATATCTATTGAAAATGTGCTTGATATAAGATTCCTTGAGAGGCTTCTGAAGAATTCGTTGAATTATATTAGATTTACTTTTTTTCAGGTTCGCTAATTCTTGAATATTTACTGACCGATTGATCGACATTGGACCTTTGAATGTCGATGATACCAGAATCCCCCATCTGAAGAATTGATTTGTATGTTTAGAGACCGCAAGCTCCGCCCACTTTCAGCGAGTATGAGTTCCCTCAAAACCTGCGCCGAGGCTGCACAATTCGAATACTTGATCAAATCGAACAAGCTAAAGCGCTTTCGGTAGTTATACTGAGCCATCACAAAGGAGCCGTGGCTCACCTTGGTCTGACGACTTTGAGTAGGTCAAAATTGACAACAAAAGGGTTGGAATAGGGGTTTAGACACTTTCTTGTGCTCGGATACAGGTGTGCCACGGGTAAATGACTAATTAGAATTTTTCAGGAATTTTAGAAAAGCAAATAAGAATTTTAGCTATTTTCCGTGATTTGTGCAAGAATCGCGGGGAGAGGCGGGCGAGAGGGCGGGGAGAGCGAGAGAGACTCAATTCCTTTTCACTCAATTCGGCAGATCATCTTGCGATCTCTATGTATGCTAGCAAAATTGCGTATTCGTAAATAAGAAAAAGTGCTGACCGTTTCATTGACGAAGAAACGAGTAGAGGTCAATAAAGCGACGTCTGAGCCTTCAGATTCTTCAACGATCCTCTCGGAAATTGCGCAGATGGACGAGTAGTGGTGAGTGATGTCTTCAGGAGTGCAATCTAAACAGATTGTCGTGAATATCTATCGGGACTATCTAGCTATCAGACCAAGGAATACACCGTTCCGAGTGTGGTTATGGTTTCAGGCTCTAATTTGGGTGTACATTTATAGGTGGAAAATAAGGAACTTCCGAGCATCACACAATACCTTTCATCATCAGCTCTCCCAACTCCTTCTGAGTCTTTCCACTTGCTCCATCATGTACGACCGCCAGTGCCAATCCGAGTGAGAAAGGGGAGAACACGAAGGATTCATCATGAGAAGTGGATTCACGGAGGAGAGCAAGAGCGAATGAGGAGGACTTCACTGCAGGAGAGCAGTTCTCGTCTAAAAATATAGGAGGTCCATTAATTAGATCGGGGGAATAATATCAAAAATAATTAACAATTTGTCAACTTACCGTATGACTCAATGTCGGAGCTGCCTGGTCTGAGCAGAAGAAAGAACCATGGTATGGAGAAGAGGAGGACCATTACTGTAATGAGATTGGAATAAGTAGTCAACACATATGCGCACTATGTACAGAAAATATGTGGAAAAAAAATGATATAGATGGTGATTTGGTTTGATTCGTTTTTTGGCGGGAAAGAGGCGTCCTGTAAAAAACAAGCCCTGCTGTTACCCTCTTTGTTTGCCTAGCGTGGTAGCGTGTCAATGTCTATTTACTGGTGTGAATGGGAGCGGCTCGTTCTTGTGAGTACCCTCTCAGAAACCCCCTGGCAACACGCACAAAACTTTACAAAGCACAATCAGCTATCGTACCATTTGAGATAGCAAAAGTTTATGCTCTGACCGGGAGTCGGATAAGGGGGGGGGGCTTCCTTTATCGGTATCTCTCATACAATCAAACGTATTGTCCAAGGAATATAATATCGGTGCCTCTGATAATTCCAAAGAGGAAAGGGCTATCGAAAATCATGATAAGCGGTTTGGGTTTGGGCATATTAGAAGTAAATTCGAAAATGCTCCGAGTGATTGCGGAAGCCGCAGTGCCGGCTTCATTGATCTGAATTCATTTTTTCAATGGTTTGTCTTCATTTATAAATTTACTAGGGTTGACCATTCGGAATTCGGAATTTCCAAAAAAACTGATCCAATTTTCTACAGTTTTCCGGAAAACCGAGTCGAACAATAGATCTTTCCGAGACTTTTCCGAAAAACTTCATTTTCCGAATCGAGATCGAAAAGTGCGGTGGGAAATGACTGCGAAATGGTTATGTTTCACAGATAGAGTGAATTTCAACCCCTTTGCCTCATATTCAGAAATAAAGGAACCCTTTTCGACTAGATATCGGGTATTTATTCTATCTCTGAAACATAACTCTACGTCAGCTCACACCGCTCGACAAATTCACGAGTCGGAAAATGAAATTTTCCGGAATAGTTTCGGAAAGGTCCATTGTTCGACTCTTTTTCCGGAAAAAATGGAGATAATTGAATTATCTAGTTTTTCGGACATTCCGAATTCCGTTTCGTTTCGTCAACCCTAAAATTTACCCAAAATTAAAATTGAATATACCTTTATTGCAGCGCTATGGACGATATTTGAGATCTTGATCGGATCTTCCGAAATCTAAATTAATTTTTCGAAAGATCGTAGAAGAATGCAAACCTGTGAAAAATTTGCATCATTGTGGAATATTGACGTAGCTCCTAATTTGGGGAGAATTGAAGCTGCGTCCAAATCAGATGATATTTCGAACTTTGGCACTTTAAACTGAAATAATTCACTAAAAAATACATTTTCATGAGATAAAAACAAACTTACAGTTACATATTTATATTTAACGTTTTTAAGAATCTCAATAAGATTATTTCCAGTCAAATCATTTCTCCCAATTTCAAAATGAGTTGGCATTAGAAAGAAAAATTTGTAGCCTTCGTCCTGGAGTTTATGAAGTTGAGATACGAAAATAATAATAATAATAATAAAATTCGGGAAATTCACCTCGAAATGGAGAAGAAGGGCGGTTCCTACTGCATTATCATGATTCACGGCAAATCTCTTATCTTTCTGCGTCATAAACTCAATCTGCGTCGAATTTCTAATTAAATTAAAATTGTATCGTCTTTCTCTTACGTTTCTATCTCCCAACGCTCCCTTGAACGTCAAATATTCGTTATCTGAAGAATGGAATGGGGCATCCCACAGCTCATGGAAACTAATCACGTTGATGAGGACAGCAAGCATCTGGAATTTATAATTTTTTAAAAAATAAATGTAGAAAAACATTACATCATCGGAAATATCTACTTCCTTCATTAGATTCTGAATCTCATCTCTCGACGCTCGTTTTACGAAATCGTTTATTTTCTCTGCAGCCTCTTTCGATTCGTGGAAATTTATTTGCTCGACCTGAATCTTTTTCACAGTTTTGCTTCACGAGTAAAATTCTAACCCCCGCTGCATAGTTGCGTTGAATGAGATCTCTGTAAGGCTGATGTAGTGAGAGCTGAAAGGAATCAACTGAGATAACGAAGTGATTGACGATAGCATAAAATTGAAAGGCTTACAGAGTCAGCAACGTAAAGACGAGTTGCTGACAGCAATGAGGCATTCCCGT
This sequence comes from Pristionchus maxplancki, assembly GCA_900490775.1. NCBI lineage: Eukaryota > Metazoa > Nematoda > Chromadorea > Rhabditida > Neodiplogasteridae > Pristionchus > Pristionchus maxplancki. The sequence continues at coordinate 16,620 of LS547900.1, forward strand.
CTCCAGGGGTCGCAATGGAAGCACCGATGGACGAATAATGCTGAGTTGGATCGGATGAAGGACAATCTGAATATTGACTGATTTTAGCTCACCGGTCCCATCGTATCCAGTAGATATCAAAAATATAATTTGACTTACCTTGTCGCAATAGCGTTTTCAACTCCTTTCGCGTCTCTCCACTAGCGCCATCATGCAGGATGGATAGGGCCAAGCTGAGGGAGAACGGGGAGAAGACGAATGATTCCGAGGGAGAACATGATTCACGAAGCAGAAAAAGAGCGATTGAGGCTGATTGCACTGCGCATTTATCAACTGCGTGCTTCGTAAAATATGCGTCTGAAATACATATTTTTTGTATTAAATATCCACTACAAACATCCTCTACCGTACGAAGCAGTGACGTTGGAACAGACTGGTGTGAGCAGAAGAATTAGCCACGGTATCGAGAGAAGGAGGATCATGGGGGAACCTGACAAATAAAATTCGAAATATGGGTAATCGTCCGGCCCGACAGGCGAGAGAGTATGCAAAATGAAGAGACGATTAGCCGTATTTCGAAATGACAGAACAAGTGGGTGAAATTATTTGAGGGTCATGCTCAAAGCTTGTTGGCGGGAAAATGGCGTCTAATAATGAACAAGGTCAGTTTTACACGCGCAATCGGCTTGAAATAAACGCTATTGGTGATGATCAGAGGAATGAGTGCTCTTTTTCGGAGAACTAGCAACATGTCTCTGGTAGTATAGTGGTTAGTATCCGCGCCTGTCACGTGCGAGACCCGGGTTCAATTCCCGGCCAGAGAGAATTTTTGCCGCAACAATTGAAGCTCATTTTTGCAGGTGTGCACTTTTCTATATCTGCCCATACATTGTTGAAAGGTGCTGGACATCTCATAATAAAAAATATTATTTATTAGATTATGTGGGTGAGCACCAGTAACATTTACAAGATCGGGATAATTTCAACATGAGTTCTTCTACTCCCACGGCCTCCAAAGCTGGGGTTTGACGTACTGACGATGTTCGGTTTCTAAATCAGGACCAGAAAGACGACAGCGCTTAAAATATTGGTTGTTATCACTGACACTTTAAAGAAGGTGAAATAGGAAAGTTTGGATGACTAATCTGACAACGCTATGCTGCAATTCTGATCTCGGAATCAAGAGATATGTTTCACACAATATTCAAATGCTCAATCTTAAGAATGTTTTCAATAACTGTGTGTCCATTTATCAATTGCACATCACTACGGGAGAGCGAATTCAGTGGAACCCATGTATGCTTTCGACAAATGATCCAACAATTTGTGATCATCTCCCCGGTCATTGTCCTTTCATATCTACATGAAGTACACTCAATGTTAGAAGTCGATACTCGTTATGAACATTAATTTATGCATTCTGCAGGGGTACAATAAGGAATTAATTAGCTCCACTCGCATCGTGGACTAGCTCGTACTGAGAATCGACAGTGTTGTCCTTGGCCTGAAGTGAGATGGAAGTTTAGAATTTTTTTTCGGTTCGATGTTAATTTTTAAAATCCGTTTTTATTCCGTCAACTTTCATGACGCTCAAAGAGAACATGCAGAAAGAAGATACCGTTTCCTCATTCATTCGTGATTCTGATCTCGGAATCAAGAAATATTGAGATATGTTTCACACAATATTCAAATGCTCAATCGTATGAATATTGCAATCATTCTTTGATTTACCCTAACACTCACCTCAAAATGAGTCAGGTTACTGTATTCGCGGTTGAAATCAGTGCCGGGCAGGAGGGACGTCTGTCTGCCCCAAGCGATATTGCCCGCCCCGAGGATGTTGTCATCTGAGGAACGGTAGGATTACGGTAGGAATTGCGAGCACCGAGGACAACTGAGGTCGTATCGGACTGTCCCTAGTGATGACAACTCGGCACACGAGCCTCTCTCGTTTAGCATGATCTTTCGCCGGTCAGAGTGGCGAGAGAGTACGCAAAATGAGGAGAGACGAGTGCCGAGCCTCGTCTTTGGTTACTCAACGAACCCTTGGAAAACATCGTGGCGATTCTCTCTGCTTCCTTTCCTTCGGCTTTAGAGCGTTTGTTCACTTCTTGAAGAAGTTTGGAGTACGAGATCTGATTTTATATTCATATTGACTCAGAGAGATACATTGATTCTCATAAGTTTCACAGCGCTTCATTACAGGAGTGAAACACACCTTTCCAATCTTTTCGAATTATGTTTATGTGCGAACACGAACGTTTATGTGCTAATAGCCTATCGTAACCAACAGTAAGCGACAGTTCGGGCTACCGTAACCTCTCTTACCGTATCCCCTTCCGCTGCTTTATACTCCTGACAGGCGGCCATCGTTGAGTTGGTGGTGGAGCTGCAGCTACCGGCCGAGAAACCCTCCTGGCAATCGATAAATAATTATACCGCAGGTTCTTGCTTCAAATTGGATGTTGTTGAGAAACTTCTTGTTCGAAGAATGAAACATATTCAATCTTTCTTTTTTCGAATTTATCAATTAAAAAAAACAACAAATAATTCAAACGAACATCTCCGCAGGACAGCACTCCAGGCAGCATCAGGCACAGACACATGCCGTAGTGGGCTCCCGCGATGGAGACGAGCGTGCGGGTCTGTAGAAAGAATTTTTCGGTGATGTTCAGGAATATATGGGCATTTATTGCCCGGCCCTATCGCTATGAACTGCTCAGAGAGGTTCACAAAGGCATTAAAAATTCATTTCGAAACTCTTTGCCAAGCTAAGCACTGTCATAACTAGCTTCTGGTAAAAATATAGGGAGTGTCGCTAGTTCTCTCACCTTTCCCTTCAGACTCGGGCCCAGCTCGCACTTCTCGCCGGCGAGTGTGAACTGAAAAGCAGGATTGTGTTTTGTTTATTTTTCATTTCGAATAGAAACGACAACAACAACAATAACACCGAAACAATCACAACAACAAAAACATCACCTCTCCTCCCTGCAGGACCATTCGTGCGATTGTCGCGCCCATCGAGTGTGCGATGATGTCGATTTGAGGGGACTGGAATGGGAGGCTCTCACGATTTCGCACGCTACCTCGTCTCCTCTAACCGATGAGAGATCAAGTGAAAAGAGGAGGGAGAACAGGAATGAGACCTCCTCTACAGGCTCTCATGTCTTCGAAATGGAGAGAGGTCACACAATGCACAATATGTACATATTTTCAACTAGAAAGGCAGGAACGATCAATCTAGTTTAGTTTTCATTGCTTTTGGTCGCGCTGTAAAACGTAACCGAACGAGCCGGTCATAGTTTCACTTTGGGAAAATGATTCCGCAATCAACGGTATAGATATCTAGATACCTCAGTATAGGCGAGGACTCTCTCGATGAAGTAGCGATGCGTCTTGACGTACTCGCATTTGATCGAACTGAAGAACTTCAATTTCTTTACTAATCCAGAATCGGTACTCTAGAGAATCTACTGTCATACGGCTCATCACGGTCCATAGCTTCACGAACCGTTACATGGTTCTTTTAAAAGTGAATCCATGTCGGTAAGGAAGATATCGTACTTGTTCAGTGCCCCAGTGGCCACGTCTCCACTACCGTAGGTCAATCCGTACAGCTCCGCCCCAGTGTAGCCGTTCTTCTGCAAATTGTGATTATTGCTTTTTACAACTGATTTTCGTCGTTTCCTGAAACGTAATTGAACCAAATTTTCGTTGAGACGATGTAATGATGTGAAGAATAGTGAAAGTAAGGAAGAATTGTTCTTCCAGATCTCCATTTTGAAGCATCAAAATGTGTAGAGTGAAGATGTGCTCCCATTGATCACAATCAACTATCTCGCTTTGTTATTTCTTACATGTTAGGTGGCCACGACCCACCAAAAGCGAACAAAAATTACCTTGAAGTGCTCGACACTCTTGCTCCATCCCGTCTCCACCGTCCTCTCCGGTCGATGAAGGGCGTAGTCAGAGTTGCCGTGGATGAAAACGATCGGGCGGTTCTTGATCTAAACTTTCAATATAGGAATACTCACTAAAAGGTGTTTGGCGTAGCTGCTGAACTAAAAAACGGAAAGATGAGAGAAAATTGAGCATTTTGCACAAGCTCGATGACGTGTTTCTAATTTGCAGATCTATGGAACGTCAGCATTCAATATTCTGCCAAAAAAATGTGAAATATGAGGCCGTTTGCGTTAGGATCAACAAGGTTCAACGGGGGTCTGGAACAGGTAAAAAATCGAGATGTCTGAAAAGTTGGCCCTAGGTGTTATTTTTGACCCTCTACACGCTGGTGAGGTCGATTTCGCAATATGTCCCCTCCGCGCTCCAGGAGGGGCACCCCCCATTTTGGCCAAATTCGCGTTTTTTGATGT
>LS547900.1:39579-51827 GCA_900490775.1 Pristionchus maxplancki
TTCCGGATCGACCATTTTCCGAAATACGAGTGGGAGAGCGGTGTGAAATGATAGGACAAAATTAGAAAGAGTTATGTTTCAAAGACACGTATATAAATCTATTGAGAAAGTGAGAGCAATTTCATCCGATATTTTTGATTTTCGGATATGTTTCACTCTTGCTAATCCGTTCCGGAACGAGCAAGAGTAGAACAAAGGCTGTTCCGGAACGAGAGTCGAAAATCCACTCTCATTCCGGAACGAGTCTCATTTCGCACGTACGATATCGGGCGTTCCGTATTCCGAACGGTCAACTCTAGTAATTATAAGGGGTTGGAGAAATTGGAATTAACAAGGTGAAGTCTCGATGCGCAAGTGGGAGATATGTTTGTGATGGAGTGGGGTTACTGATTCGCAATTGGAGTGCTCTATAAAACATTTTGTTGCGGGATAGTGGGTGTGGTGGAGCATGTAGGGTTGATGTTTCGTTTGGTTGTAGCTATACTTTGAAGGATGAATGTTGTCAATTACATTAGAATTCATTTATCAGTATGATTACAATTCAACTCTCAATCGATCTTAGCATTTTGTATGTGCTCTTTTTCCACTAGACGGAATGTTGTTCTTTTATTACATCGAATTATGTACGCTTTGTGGTAATGATCCTTGCTAACGGGGTGCTTTAGTGTCCCATTGGTATGAGTTATGCTGTAGGAAGGAAACTATGCTGATTAACTGACGACTGATTCGCTTAAAGCCTTCTAATTCGTGTTTAGATTATTAGTGAGATTCAATGAGTGTTCAATCAAGTTAACGTGCCGTCACCCGACTTTGAAACCCCTCCGAACATAGCTGTCCGCCGTTTTCCTTGAGGAACTTCAAGGTGGCGGATACCCGTTCAGTTTTTGACATTTTCCAAAAAAAAGTCAGAGGTGACCCGTTAGTTTTGTGACAAAATCATTGAAAATACACTAAAATAGGGGGTGACCCGTACAACTGAAGCAAATTTCTGTCCCGGAGACCCGTGTTGTTGGGACGAAAAAATTCCAAGGAGCTCCCTGGGCCAGGTATGCCTCCGAATCCCACATCTTGCAGGTTGCCTTCTCGACCTTCGCCACTTTCCTGCTCATCGACCCGAAGAATGTGCTCACGCCTCAAATCGCCTTCGTCTCACTCACGCTCTTCAACCAACTCCGCACGCCCATGAGTACGGTAGCCGAGCTGATCTCGCAGACTGTGCAGGTACGGTAGCGGTTACGGTAGCCGGTTATCGATTGGCAGATACGGTAGATTACGGTAGTCAATCAATCGATTATCAGGTTATCGTGTCGAACCGGCGTCTGAAGGAGTTCCTGGTCGCCGAGGAGCTCAACCCGGCCAGCATCGACTCGACGGCTGTCGACAGTGAGTACTTTAGGATGAGAGTACGGTATCGATCGGGAGGGTTACGGTGGCGGAGATTATCGATTGATTTGCAGACGATGACGTGATTACGGTGACGGACGCGGACATGCACTGGGACAGGGAGGAGCCGAAGGCCAACCTCTCAGGTATACGGTAGAATATCGATTGATTGATCGATACCGTAACCCTGACATTCGTTGCAGGACTCAATCTGACGGTGCAGAAGTGCCAGCTGATCACGGTGGTGGGCAAGGTGGGCGCGGGCAAGAGTTCGCTGCTGCACGCACTGCTGGGTGAGTGGTACGGTAGGAGGATGGGTACGGTAGCTTTGGGTGAGGGGTTATGGTAGACAGTACGGTAGCTCTGTGCTGGAGTTTGTCTGAGGGTACGGTTGCTTTGGGTAAGGGGTTACGAGGGATTTGGATTTTTGCTAAAGTAGCCACAAGAAGTAGAGTGAGCTTTCGAAATGTGGGTTGCGCTGTCAGGGTTTCACTGGTGCTACATAGTCTGGCATGGACGTTGTGATTAGATATTTCCAAAATTGGTTTCTTCAACTCCTCATTTTGCAATGATAGCAACAACGCGGTTACGTTGCTATAATCTCGATTTTTCCATGCGTGGGTGCGAAATGCGAGTTGCGCTGTTTATGTCTCACTGATGCTTCATAGTGCAATAATGAAGGTCTATTTGATAGTTGCTTGACGCCGATTACCTACAAAATATCAATATATTTTTACTACGGGTACGGGATTACACATGTAGTTGATTGAATTCAGAGTTGCGCTGTTCAGGTTTCACTGATTTTCCATAGCCCGATAAGTAAGAGGCTATTTGATAGCTGCCCACCGACCGATGCTAATATATCAAATGTCTATCAATATTATTGTGAAAGTGTAACTGTTGTTAGATTACGGTAATCAATGAATCGATCCTTCCAGGCGAGATGGAGCGTCTGCGCGGATACGTGGGCGTGCGCGGTCGCGCCGCGTACGTGCCCCAGCAGCCGTGGATGCAGAACCAGACGATGCGACAGAACATCACGTTCGGCAAGAAGTGAGTACGGTAGGGGTGCGGTGGGTCAGACGCGTGTGTACCTAACTACCGGGGAGGCAAAATCAATCGATCGATGTTCTCCAGAGTTAAAAAGGTACCCCAGAATTGATGGTCAAAATAACTCATACCTTGCGATTTTCTGGTGAAAAATTGCATACCTTGTTGCTTTCAACGAAAAAATGGCCAAAATAAGTCATACCTCGATGTTTTTGACTCGATTTTTCGTCTAACCTTGTCATTTTTTGATACCCCCTTTCTACCCTTTTTAACTCTGATGTTCTCTCTTGGCATTGAAGTAATACATGTTGTGGGTTTTCCAGTAGGCGAGTCTGTTGTGTGCTTATTTGTTGAGACTAGTTTAATTATTCTGAAAGTTAATTATCATAAAAATAAAACGTTCCGAACATATAAATTCGTCAATCCCAAAGTGCAAGTTAAGTGCAAGTTCATAAAACTACCGAGTTTGACGTAGTAGTTTATTTTAATCACTTCTTTTAGTCCTCTAATTTCCTATTATCATTTAAGAAATCAGATAAAATAAACAGAACGCGTAGAAAACGACGTAGTGTAATGGTGCGTGCGGCTTGCACTTATCCCGTTTCCTTGTGAACGGAACGTTTTATTTCGTGGTGTACGACAAACTTTCAAACTTCTATGATAACTGTACGTCGCTAGGTTTAGAATGCATTACTTGATGAATCATTGAATGTTGATTGGGGTTTGGCGTATGGCTTTATTCTAGGTGGGTTTGCGATGTACACTTGCTTCAATATTAGCTGGGTTAAATCCGAAGTGATTCATCGAGTCTTCTTGTTAGGAGAATCTACTATTAATAAAGCGCAGGGGTCATCGTGTGTGCGTGTCCCTCCGGGAAGGATAAACAAGTCTAGTGACGAAATCACCGCCGTAGGCGGGGAACGACGCTCTTCTGGTATGATATATTTTGTGCAATAGACGGTATAAGAGATAGATTTTCAGTAGGCGAATTTGAGATGTTTGGATATTTCAAGATGGACAATGTCGTTCAAAAGTGATCTGTCGCTCTTTCTGTTTAGCATCTTTTATTCTGTCTGCTCGTAAGGCTCGCTGTGCAACATCGCACTAGGCGGATTCCAAGTGCGCGTGCTTGTGAAGTCAGCAATATGTAGTGATGCTGAATTCCTTTTTTCTCAGCAGATTTGCAGAAACAAATTTTGTTGGCGTATATCACTAGGTATATTTGTGTCGCGCGTCTTTCGCTAAATGGGTTGGATTTCTTTGATTGTGATTGCGATTGGGATCACGTTCTAAAAAATCACGTAATTCTCAGATTCGACGAGTACTTCTACAACCGGGTGCTGGACGCGTGCGCGCTCTTCCCCGACCTGCAGATGCTGCCCCTCGGAGACATGACGGAGATTGGAGAGAAGGTACGGTAGGGACACGGCGGATGGTGATCGACAACTGACTTAATACTGCGCCGCACGGTAGTGGCACGGTAGAAGGTTATCGATTACGATTACCGGGGTATAAAGACTGACCGAGCGCGATCTACAGTATTCCTCCACAGGGCATCAACCTGTCGGGCGGTCAGAAGGCCAGAATCTCGCTCGCTCGCGCCGTCTACCAGAACCACGACGTGTACCTGCTGGACGACCCCATGAGCGCCGTGGACTCGCATGTTGGAGCACAGGTGAGTACGGTAGTCTGGAGGGGGGCGAGGGAGGGCGATGGGCAGATTTGTGAGTGGGGGCGACAGTAGGGTTTCGCTAAAGAATAATTGTTTTTATAAGAGATCTAAAAGGAGATGATATCATTGTGGACCTCATCTAGTCAATATTGTAATAGCTGTGCAACCAGGAATTGACAAGTTGTCTAAAAGCTTCCAAACTCTGGAATTACGTTTTAATTTGGGGTTAAGCTGAATGAATTGATTGTCCTTGATGGGGTATTGAGTAGTAGTTGTTCGGTCAGGGTTTATTCAAAGGAATGTTGCAGTTGTTCAACGCGGTGATCGGGCCGGAGGGCATGCTGCGCAACAAGACGCGCATCCTGGTGACGAACGAGCTGAGCTACCTGAGACACGCCAATCTGATCGTGGTGATGAAAGGTACGGTGTGGGGTACGGTAGGTAGTGCGGCGGGGCGGATGTGTGATTTTGACGGTAGAAGAGAAGCCATTCTGATTGTGGTGAGGAAAGGTACGGTAGGGGTATGATAGGGAGTGGGGGGGGGGGCAGATTTGTGGCTTGTGCTGCTTTACGGTAGGAGGAGGGCGAGGCAGAAGGGTTACAAAGGAAAGTAAGGTTCGAAAAATGGAACACGTGATTTGGTGCTGAGCTCTTGAGTAAAGTCACGATCTATGAATTTGAAGGTGATTGTGACTTGGCTTTTATGAAACAAATATTAGGGTCCCAGTTGTTCTAAGTTTTTGAGTTGTTTCAAGACTGGAGGGGTGGATTGCGAAGCGATACGTCGGACATCGGGTTCCCAAAACAAAATTGTTTCACAACGGATCAAATGATTAATCTGAATTTGCGACCTGCTGTTTCTGTTTGTTGGGGAATTAAGATGTCTCTGAGGGGTTACTTCTTTGCATCTGGTGTAAAATAATATTAATCCCTGCATAATTACATGCGCCGTTGATTTTCGTTAGCGTAATTTTCATCGATACACTAGGTAGGTTAGTGCCGCACACTTGTGTCAAGATTCGTTGGGAGCCTTCGAAGATGATTGTAACGTCATTCCTGATGCAATAAAAATTATTAAAATAATATTTTGCAGACGGGAAGATGGAGTCGTGCGTAGTTGTCGCACAAGGCTACTTTGTGCTTCAAGTTAATATTAATAGCTGTATAAACGTCGTGAGTTCCAGACGGGAAGATGGAGTCGGAGGGATCGTACGCGGAGCTGATGAGCAACGGCGCCCTGCAGCAGCTGCTGGAGGAGTGCGAGGAGGAGAGACAGAAGGAGGCACTGCGGGAGGAGGAGGAGAGGAAGGCCAATGATGATGATGGTACGGTAGATGGATCGAGGACTGATGGGATACGGTAGATGATACAGTAGCCCCCTTGCAGTGTACCTCGAGGACTCGGACAGCGAGGAATTCGACCGCGAAGAGCTGCCCATGGAGTCGCCCCTGATCGATAATGTACGGTAGTCAGGGAGAGTGGGGGTTACGGTAGGATTGCAGGTCCTCGGCACCTCGCACATGTCTACCGTATCCGGCATCATCGCGCACCGTCGCATGTCCACCTCGAAGCACATCAAGATGAAGCGCCGCCACTCGACCGTGAGGTACGGTATCTGACCTGCCGAACTGGAATCTGACTCACGGAACTCGACGAGGATTACGGTAGTCGATTTCCAGCCGCTCGTCGGTGATGACTCCTGCACAAGCACAGACGGACTCCCGACAGCTGACGCAGGCGGAGCGAGTGGAGACGGGACGGGTACGGTAGTTGGGGATACGGTAGGGGTAGTGGTGTCGATTGAAATGGTGTGAGTGATACTGAAATCGCAGTCGGCATTTTTTTGTACTAGGTTATTTTGGGTTTTCGCCTTATTACAAAGTGCGAAGTAATTGTTCTAGCGCAATAAACCGTCGGGGTTGTTCGTAAACAAAAAAAAATTAAAATTGACTTTCTATAGCACAGTTTGTGGTTTTGTGCACTTGATGGCTTTGGGTTTTCACGATGTTTCAAGGTGCGAGTAGTTGCTCGAGGACAATGGAAATCGGATGCCTTTTAGCTAAAAATAAAATGCTTTCTATTGCGTATTTTGCGATGTACTAGACGGCTTTGGGTTTTCACGCTATAACAAGGTACGAAGTAATTGCTTTAGGACAACCGACACCAGTAATCTATTCGTTCGAAACAAAAATTAGATTTCAATTGCGCAATTTGTGATGTTGCGCACTAGGCAATTCTGGGTTTTCACGATGTTACAAGGTCCGAGGTAATTGCCCTAGAGTAATTTGGTCTTTGGTTTCTCCACACAATAATCACTTCTCACGTCAGGTCAAATACACGATCTATTACGGCTACGGTGGTTGAGTAATTTGGGCGGCTTGGGGTTTTCACGGTTTTACAAATCACTAGAAAATATGACTTGAGAATTTTTGGCTTGTTTTGGTTCCTACAACAATCCTAAACCCGTTTACTTCTCAGGTCAAATACGCGATCTACTACGACTACTTCAAGTCGATGGGCCTCTCGCTGTTCCTCCTTTTCGTCGCCGGCATGGTCATCTCCACGTCCGTCTCGATGGGTCGCAACTTCTGGCTGTCCGACTGGTAGGTCGGAGACGCGTTGCGGTCGCGTCGCGGCTTTGAATCGATAGAGTGGCTCCTCTAATTATCGCTTGGCAGGTCGAACGACAACCAGCGATCGGTGTCCTCAAACGCGACGCAGACGATGACGGTTGGCGTGCGGCTGGGCGTCTTCGCGCTCCTCGGATTCTCGGAAGGTACGGTATCCGTGGGGTACTGTAGGGTTACGGTAGTCCAGCCGTACGGTGGAGTTGTAGTACTTTAGAAAATTGTAATAGTTGTTTACAACAAGAAAACGAAGGTGTGGTTAATTGGGGTTTGGCGAGAACTAACTTAATTAAACTCCGTTGTTTTGTGCTAGTCGATGTGGTGTTGCATGGATTGATGATATTCAGCGTGAACGAACGATGACAATATGTTCATGACTTTGAATACTATCGCAATTTATCTGCTCGATCTTTATGTGAGTAGTAGAAGGGTACGGTAGGGTAGCTACAGTATCCTCATTGCAGTCTTCCTGCTCTTCTTCGGCATGCTCTCGCTGCTCTTCGGTGGTGTGGCCGCATCGCGCAACCTGCACAAGCCCCTGGTACGGTAGGCTATGGTAGCCCGGGGTTACAGTTGACGGATCGACAATGTCTACCGTATCCAGGTTCACGCCATCTTCCGCGCACCCATGAGCTTCTACGACACGACGCCGTTTGGCCGCATCCTGAACAGAATCGGAAAGGTGAGTACGGTAGTCTGGCACGGCGCCAATGTTTGAATTGCGCGCCAAACAAACATTTCGTTGCAGGACATTGAGACGATCGACATCCAGCTGCCCTTCAACGTGCAGTTCTTCTTCTCGTGCATCCTGCAGGTACGGTAGGAGGATAGCTGGGCCGCGACGCGTCCGCAACGCGTCTAGTAATGATTTGATGTGCAGGTGACGTCAACGCTGGTGATCATCATGATCTCGACGCCGATGTTTGGCGTGGTCGTCATTCCCCTGGCCATCATCTACTACTCTGTGCTGGTAAGTATAGGGATCAGGGATAATTGAGGAGATGGTGAAACGTGAGAATGACGGGTGGATTAATTGTGAAACGGGGTTGCTGCAAGACATTGTAGAGTTGACTTTAGCGTGGACTTGTGGCGATTGTGAAACACCATCCTTTCTGGATAGTTTGTATATGTTTTATTTTAGAAGAACGCTGGGATTGCTATTGGGTAATAGGATACTTGCTTGATTTGATGGAATAGTGAAACGTAAAAACTCATTGTCTTGTAAACTGAATCACCCACCAACGCATCTCTTTTCCGACTATTTTGTTGTAGTTGTTTTTCCACCGGGTGGATTGGAATGACCGAATAGTGCACTCTCTGCTAGGGTTGGTGGGATCGTGAAACGTGAATACTCGCAATCGGGTTAAGTGAAGCACCCACCAACGCATCTCTTTTCTGAGCATTTAGTTTTTGTTGTTGTTTTTTGAACTGGCTGGAGTTAAATGATCTGATATTGCAATCTCTTCTAGAGTTGATGGGATCGTGAAACGTGCAATTCATCGATGTCTCGAATTCTAAAAGTAGATTTTCAGCGCTACTACATCGCGACGTCCCGGCAGCTGAAGCGACTGGAGTCGATCACCCGCTCGCCCATCTACTCGCATCTCTCGGAGAGCATTCAGGTGAGGGGGAAGGGGTGGTCTTTGATCTCTAGCCTTGGGACCTCACTCAATGTCAAATTGGAAAACAATCTCGCTCGTGTATATCGTTTGTGGGCGAGTACTTGCAGCTTTATGTATTGGTTGAAACATAAACAAACAAGTTGGAGTGAACCCTCTTTTCTCCAGGGCGCAGCAACGATTCGCGCCTACAAGCTGGTCGATCGATTCTGCAAGATATCGGAGAACAAGGTGGACACGCACGTACAGGTACGGTAGTGGTGGGATACGGTAGGGTTATGGTAGTCATAGGATACTGTAATGGAGGGATGTGATCGTAGATCGTCATTATTATTGGTCGACGTTCATAGGAGACGCATATTGCATTCGCGTTATTCCTCGAGTATTAGAATATCCTTGAAACTCGTGTGTGACTAGCCGCTCATTTCTTGCCAAGAAATAATTGCTTTGTTGTTCACTTTCGTTTTCCAAATTCTTTGTCAGACAGTCATTACTTTTCGATCAAACTCGATTCAGTAATCGTTTCCTTGAAACCAAATTCTCCTGGTTTCTCATCATTTATGGATCTTCTTTTCCAGTGCCGCTACCTGAACTACGTGGCCAACCGCTGGCTGTCGGTCCGTCTCGAGTTCGTCGGCAACTGCGTCGTGCTGTTCGCCGCGCTCTTTGCCGCCCTGATGAGGGACTCGGTGTCGTCCGGAGTGATTGGATTGAGTGTGTCGTACTCGCTCACGGTGAGTACGGTAGCTGTGGAGTACTGTAGGTTACGGTAGAATACGGTAGTGGATGGGTACTGAAAGAGGATTACGGTAGAATCAACATTATCGATTGCAGATCACGTTCGTGCTCAACTTTGCCGTGCGACAGATCTCGAAGCTGGAGACGAACATTGTGAGCGTGGAAAGAGTGAAGGAGTACTCTGAGGTGCCCACGGAGGTACGGTAATGGGTACGGTAGCAGATTAAGATGGGTACGGTGGGGTATGGGGGTACGGTAATCTGTTTATGGGGAGTACGGTACCTGAGAATATGGTATTTTCAGGCTGAATGGCGCAACGAGGACGGCTCGGGACCGCCGCCCGAGTGGCCGAATGAGGGAAGGATCTCGCTCAACAACTACTCGACCAGGTGAGGAGGGGTTGCAAGGGGGAGACTAGAGGAGAGGAATGGGAGAACTGGTCGATGAAATCTCGCAAAGGTTTTTGCGATTTGTCGTTTGATTGGTGATTTGGCATATTGGCGAATTCGGGGTTTGGTAAAGATACATGTTGAGTTGAGATTCCTTTGTGGCAATAGATCTAAGGATGACAATACATAGACTTCTAATTTTTTTTTTAAAACTCCCGACCTTTTGAGTGCTAGGTTGATACGGGTTTTGTCATTATTAGAAGTGCATTCACGTGGAGCTTGGGCAATACGTTTCGGACGGATAATACTCTCAATTTGTTGTAGAGACCATGGTCTTTTTGACTGCAATGCGAGTTCAGGTTTTTGCAAGAGCTCTAATAGAGCTTCGATTCATTGTTGACAATGAGTTTGCAGTCATCCCTTACAATTAGTAAGCTAATTTGCCAATGTCGTCCCAGCCTTTAGTGTTCTCGGTTGTTTCCAGTTTTTGCCAATGTACATAGGGTCTTAAAATCACTTCTGGTCGCTACCGCTTGATTCGCAATTAGTTAAATAATCAACCAATAATTCGCAGATACCGCCCCGGCCTCGACCTCGTCGTTCGGCAGCTGAACGCGGACATTGGCGCGCACGAGAAGATTGGCATCGTCGGCAGGACCGGAGCGGGTACGGTAGAGGAACGGTGGCCGATCGGGAACTGACTGATCGATACTGGATTTGTTTACCGTCTGGGTAGTGTAGTTGGCTGCAGTAGCTCCTCGGCTACCATAACCCTCCCTAATCAATCGATATTCAGGCAAATCGTCGGTGACGCTGGCGCTGTTCCGTATGATCGAGCCGGCGGAGGGTCAGATCCTCATTGACGGCATCAACATTGCGACGCTGGGCATGCACGATCTGAGGAGCAATCTGACCATCATCCCGCAGGACCCAGTGCTGTTCTCGGGGACGTTGAGGTACGGTAGAGTACGGTAGATTTGGGCAAGAGGGGTTTGGTAGGACAGAATCCCGCAGGACCCGGTCCTGTTCTCGGGCACGCTGAGGTACGGCAATTGGGGATAGAATAAAATGATGCAGCGTTCATACACTTAGATCACCACGGAAACTGGATTACGGACCGTAATTTACGGTAGAATCAAAATTATAAAAAAAATCAAAATTCATTCACTTAGAATACCATTTGTTTCCTTCTGGGTCTCGGGAGCAGAAGAGACGAGCAAGCAGTCTCTTCTGGTGCAGAGTCCCATCTTTAGACTAACATCCCCGCTTATGTGACACCAGTGAAACCAAGATGCTGATGCAAATTTATAAATTCGTGAAGGTGTAGTGCGGTAGGATTTTTGTATTTGTAAGTGGAATGGATTGGGTTAATTCTCCGAGGCTTACATCTAATCGTCGCAGTGCATTGTTCAGTGATATCATGAATGACGGAAACGCGAAAGTGGCGGGGAGAGAATATGCTAGGCGCACTCGGTGCTTGATTGTGGTGCCATGCCCTGGTTACCTGGTTCCGTAGGGGTTCATGGTACTGCCTCGGATACGTGTGAGTATATTCGGCTTTCAGATTCAACCTGGATCCGTTCGGCCGGTACGGCGACGCGGACCTCTGGAAGTCGCTTGAGATGGCGAATCTGAGGGAGTTCGCGGCGGCACAGGCGGCCGGATTGGACCACGAGATTACGGAGGGAGGAGAGAATATCAGGTGAGGGCGAAGCGGGGATGTGAATGTTACGTAAAGATATTATGGGGAGATGTGAGCAAAACATTGCCTTTTTTGAGAGTTAGAAGCGTTGGGTTTATCATTTCTGCAAATTGACTAAGGGGTTTGAGGATTGGGTGAAACGGGGAAGTGTAGGGCAAATCATACTTTAGAGTCGTGTGACAAAAGCTCAGGATGGAAGCATTATTTCCGGAAATTGACGACTGATTTGAGAATTGGATGAAACTGAACAGTGACTTGATCATTATAAAATCCTGATTTTCTCTCCATTTCAGTGTCGGTCAGCGTCAGCTCGTGTGTCTCGCGCGCGCCCTTCTCCGCAAGTCGAAGGTACTAATTAACTTGATTAATTAGACATCATTAATTAATTAAGGTGCTCATTCTCGACGAGGCAACCGCGGCCATCGACCAGAACACAGACGCGCTCATTCAGAAGACGATCAGGTGAGGAAGGAGGGAAGGGTACGGTAGGATTACGGTATGCCGCATTGATGAGTATTATTGGAAGCTGGAACGCTGACTAGATGTTATGGACTAGGGTGATTGTTAGCCAGTTGAAATTGAGGTTTCACTAGCGTATTTTTTGTGCCCTTTACAATATCTGTATTCGACAAAACATTCCA
Source organism: Pristionchus maxplancki (assembly GCA_900490775.1). NCBI lineage: Eukaryota > Metazoa > Nematoda > Chromadorea > Rhabditida > Neodiplogasteridae > Pristionchus > Pristionchus maxplancki. The sequence goes on from LS547900.1 coordinate 51,401, forward strand.
ATAATGGCGCGTTACTATCAGTAATGTCAAACTTAAAACCAGAGTTACGGTTTGAATATCGATTGATTGCAGACAAGAATTCGCCACGAGCACTGTGCTGACGATTGCGCACCGACTGAACACCATCCTCGACTATGACAGGTATACGCCGTATACGGTAGAGAGGGGTGGGCTACAGTAGTATCATTTCATTTCAAAGTGACTTAATTTCATTTTAACGCATTCCTTTACAGAATCATCGTTCTGGGTGAGGGCCGCATCGTTGAATTCGATTCTCCATCCGTTCTCCTCGCCAACCGCAAGTCGGAGTTCTACTCAATGGCTAAGAAGGCCGGCCTCACGTCTCCCTGAATTCGATAATCAGTGGATTACGGTAGCCCCCGTTCCCTCAGGTGTACTGTAGTAGTGTAGTGTTGTGCGTTTAGGA
>LS547900.1:61068-123880 GCA_900490775.1 Pristionchus maxplancki
TATCGCTCCATCTTGTCATTGGGCGTCCTCTCCTTCTTTTCCTTCGTGGGAACCATTCGATCACAGATCGGCTCCACTTCCAGCTATCGTCATTTGCTATCTTGTGCAACCAGAACCATTTCCTTTTCTGCGCAGTACGAACAAAGTCCTGAACTCTAGTGGAATCTCGCAGCCGCTCATTAGAGACATGATCGAGCACAGTACAGCCAACCATCCAACGCTCCATGCGACGTTGAGCCACCGATAATCGATTAATTTGTGTTTTTTTTTTTTTTTGGTTAATGCCCAACATTCACACCCGTAGATGACCTGTCGTAATTGTCGTCTAGACATCGGAGGACCATAAACGGGAGGGTCTTGGGCATATATATGCATGCTTGATCGGTCATTCACTCATTCACTGCTCTGGTGCGCTTTCCTGAATTCTTCCCTCCTAGTTAACCTCAATTATGTTTCCAACGCGAGGCTTCTTACTCATCCCTAGGTTCACTCTTATCATCCGTCTATTGTCGAGTCTATTTCCAATTGATTAATTATACTAATGTTCTCACAGTCAGTAATCATTTTTAATTTCAGCAACATGTCGTCTGCAGAACGCGACTACGATTGTATCGATCTGACTCTTCCCAAGGTATGGTTCTATTCCAATTTCAGAAGTTGACTCAAAAGAATGAAACTTTTTTGCTGCAAATTACAATTTTTCAGAATCTCCTGAATGAGGAGCAGACTGAAGTTGGAGCAGCGGAAAACGATGGAACAGAATTCGAAAACTCTTCAACCGACGAGGAATCGACTTATTTTGAAGAAGAAGCCGAGAATTCCAAGAAAACCCCTGAAAAACGGGCCAAAGTTTACAAGAAAGCGGAAATATGCAAGGGGACATTCTTCAATAAGTCGACAATGAGACGCCATCAGGAAACGCACTTGAAGAAGACCCTTCAGCTTGCTGAATTGCATCACGGAACACACCTCTGTGAGTATTTTTTGTGGTTTGTTATTGGTTTTGTGTGCCTATTTACATTTAATTATGCATTTTTTTTCAGTGGATGATGACCCGAGCTTGAGAAGATTCGGATGTGATGAATGCGAAAAGACGTTCAAGAGTAAATCGTATTTGAAAGTACACAAGAAAGCTCATTTGGGTAAGACTCAAAATGAATTGATAGGGGGCTTTTTTCATGAATTATGCAAAAAAACACCAAAACTTACCAAAACTTCATAATTTTATCGGAACAACCTGGAATAATGATCATGAATTATTTAATAAATTACAGATATTCTAGAAGAACGACTTCCACATTCTTGCGACGAATGTGGCAAGAGGTTCGCTCAGAACTGTCTTCTTAAAAAGCACCAGCAAACTCATTTGTGTGAGTATTTTTCTGCTTCTTATCTATATTTTTAATGAACGGCATTAAAATTTTCAAATTTTAGCTCTCGACGATCCGAATAAGAGGAAATTTGAGTGTGATGAATGTGGAGTGCAATTTATCTCGATGAAGGGTGTCAATCTTCATAAGCAGAGTCATGCAGGTCAGTTTTTTTTTGTTGAAAAGTACCATTTGCATATTTTAATTGTTGATTTTGATGACTAATTAGCTAATTAATTAATTAAAGAACATTTTAAATGTTCAGATAAGCTAGAGGATCGTCTTCCTCATGCTTGTGACGAGTGCGATAGAAGATTCGCCCATACGAGTTCCCTGGAGGCTCACAAGATAGCGCATATGTGTGAGTTTTTCTTTGGTTTTGTTATTCGAAGGCGATGTTATTGTTTTTCAGCTGATTCTAATCCGAATAAGAGGAACTTTGAATGCAATGTATGTGAATCGAGATTTACATCGCGAGCGGCTCTTACCCATCACAAAAAGCTTCATTCAGGTCAGTTTTAAAGAATATGGTATCATAGCAAGCGTAAAAAAGGTAAGGTGGCTTGGTTGGCCTGGGTGGGTCATCGAACTCGTGACCCTTATGCTGCGAACAGTGACGACTTCTAGACGATTTCTCTGGAGACGGTCTCCTTCTCCTTCTCACTCCCCTCGAGAATGGGGAATGGTCTACTCGACCGTTTTCAATGAGAGAGGAGAGACAAGAATGACTCAGGCTGACCATTCCCCTTTGCTGATGAGAGTGAAAATGAGAGGGAGTCCGTCTCCCCTCGATTTCGTCTAGACGATTTGTCTCCAGAGAAATCGTCTAGACGTCGACACTGTTCGCAGCATAAGAATGCGTGCAGCGCCTCACACCACTACGCTATCCCATCGTTAATCAAACAGCAATAATGTTCAGATAACATAGATGAACGACTTCCTTATTCGTGTGACGAATGTGGCAAAAGATGCTCAATGAAGAGCTCGCTTAAAGAGCATAAGCTAACTCATTTGCGTAAGTTCTTGTACCTTTTCACCTTCATAACTATGAGTAATTAATATTCAATTAATATCTTTAGGGCTGACGATCATCCAAACAAAAAAGCCTTTGAATGCGACGTATGTGAAAAGACTTTCACGTTCAAATCAAGCCTGAGCCAACACAAACTAGTCCATTTGAGAGAGTTTTTTCTGTTTGTTTCTTTGTTTTGAGCGTATGTATTTTTAAACGCTAATATTGATTATTTTAGATGCCGACGATCGACTTTCATACGATTGCACTGAGTGCGATAAATCGTTCCGCCACTCGAGAGATCTCAAACTTCACATGAACACTCATACTGGTGTTCTGTTTTTGAAATATATTTTTAATTTTTATTTCGGAGCATTTTTCAGGTGATTTTCCATTCCAATGCGACAGATGCAATAAAGGATTCAATATTAGACGTTGCTTGACGAAACATTTGGCGAAACACGAAACCGAGGTAATTACTAATAATTTTTATATCTTACAAAATATGAAAAATTGTTGCCAGGCAGCAACGAATAAACGTGGTGCTGAGAGCGACGATTTTCCTGTAGAGGCGAAGGTACTTTTCAGTTTTTTGACTGTTTAGAACTTGAAATGTCAGTGATAACAACCAACTTTTTCAGCGCTGTCGGCTTTCTGATTCGGATTCAGAAACCGAACATAGTCAGCCCGTCCTATCCCGTCTATGGAGGCCGTGGGAGTAGAAGAGTCACGTTGAAATAATCCCGATCGTGTAAATGTGACTGATACTGTCTCACCTTATTGTACACATTTAATAATCTTACCATCTAATAAATAATATTTATTCGAAAAGAGGCAACATGCACAACACAATAACACGATGATGTTTTGACTATTATTACACATGATCAAAATACAAACGTTATCCGTCATAATATGTATACATTTGATAATACGATAGCTGCTCCATTTCAAGGTGCTTGAGAGTGAGTTTTACTGATGGCACAGCGAATACTAGTCTCGGATTATAGAATTGGCGATTTTCTCCCACATGGCAAGTCACATTATACATTCCGCTTTGTACATATTTCCTAATCTCTTCTGCACTAGTATCCGTAGTCAGAAAGACTTTCCTCTCGTTATGGTGGAGAAACTACAGTCCACGATTTCATACATACTTTTTTGTTATGCGAAATACCTGGATCCATTTCTCAGCATCGACAAGTGAAATTGGCGCACAGGCAAGATAGAGATGTTGACATTTAAGGGTCAGAATACTTTGAGCCATCGAATTGATTGAATCGCATTCTCCAACCAATTCGAAATTGAGGTGCAAACACAGTACATTATTAGCCGCTTGCGTCAAAAAGTTAACAACATCTAGAAAATGATTTTGATAATTATTACAGAATGATTTTACCTTGATTAATTGCGTGCGGGTAATAGTGAACAGTGATTGGCTTGATTTTCTTGATCAATTCCAACCAATTCCAGCTGAATTTAAATTATTATTTTATTAAATATGAAAATCTCATACAAGTCGGATCTTTCTGCTTCTGCATGCATTATGGAAACTATTGGAACTGATTTTCCCTTGAGGAAATCAATAATCAATCGATTCTTATCTTGACCAATCGACACTCCAACACTATCAAACAGCGTTCGCAGAGTGAGGGGTTTCAAGTACTCCAGGAATCCTTTCAATTCCTTGGACTCCATTGTAGCTACCAAAGACAATTCTACTACAGAAATTAGAAAGCCGACGGTTTTCGCTAAGTGAAACAAGCAAAACTTCCACAACTTGCCAAATTTGCGATTCGAAAAATGAAAATAAACTTTCACTTCGTTTTTCTCCTAAAAATGCCAATGAACTAAAAAAATCACAACTTATTCCAAAACTCACATGTTCAGCAATCTCCAATTTAGTAATTCTTGTTATTCTTGTGCATACAAACGATTCGTCAGCTATACTTTTCGTAGCTTTGCAGTACTTCAAATATGATATTCGTCTCTCTGAACGCTAAAAACTAGATACCTGTCGCAGAAGAACGAGTGATCTACGGTTCAAAAAGGAAATGATGGCAATGGCCGCGGGTCGAGGTAGTTTCAGCAATTCCAGAGCCATGTTGCGAAAAAGATAGATAATTCCGAAGGAAATCAGAAAAGGGCTTGGTTGTTAGCGTCCTTTTCACCCTCCTGATCACTCAAATTGCACCATCCCGCTGGTCACGCCAAGCCGCATCCGTGTTGTAGCCGAATTAATCGCCATGGGCATGGGAAATATGCACTTCGTTGAAGGAATGGTGCGATAGAAATAGTGAGGCGGCAATAAACAATATTCCTCGTCTGTGGTCTCTGGATTGCACACAAGACAGTCCGAATAGGGACGTGCTTGGATTGATCATTCAAGCGCAAACGATGTTATTCAAACTGTATTTTGCCATCCAGAGGTCAGTTTCTCAATAGGATAATCGATAAGTCAAATAATTGCAATCCTTTGTTCGTATTTTTTATCAAGATTTATACATTCAAAAGATGGCGACACCAAAACATTGACATGAAACATCGTAATCAAATATCATACCATATACGCATGAGTTGTGGTGGCAAACGCTCCATTCCCACATGTCCAATCTCAATATCTTCACAAAGGCAAAGCACGTGGTACTCTCCAATATCTTCAACAAACATTGCTGGAGAACTTGTGTCAATTCTCAGAAATACTTTTTTGTCCTTGTTGTGAAGACCCTGAAAAAGAGGAATGAAAATGAAATAACAATGGTTTACCTGAATCAATTTTTCAGCTTCATCTAACGAAATCGAAGCACATCTCAAGAGGAGACGTTCGCATTTTCGGCTTAGAATGTTTTTAGCAATCGACATGCTATATTCGCTCTTTCTGCTCGTTTCGAGGTTAACGAACATACACACCACAACGTTCGCGACTTCACTCAGAAAGTTGAAGATGTCTTGAATTTTTTTTAAACATTTCTTAAAGTTACCCAACATGGACGATTTTCACCTTGTATTTTATTGTTTCATTGAATAGAGCATTGTCGAATTAGTCATGCTCGCATATTAAATAAGTAAGAAAATCAATAATCAACGCATAAACAGTACGGAAACACGGCTGTGGTTCGGGACTGAACCAGGCAAAGCGCGCGCGATTCAAACTTGAATATAGGGAGACTCAATTACAAGACGGTGGCTCCGCCCACTTTCACTTTCGTTTTTGTTATGGTGTTGTGTTTTCATCCCTTATCGCACTTCATAGTGCTCTGATCCTCGTTCCCTTTCTTTAAAATTGGTATCGTAATGTCCAAATAAAGAAATAATTGATTAGAAAAACAAAAAAATTGGAAAATAACAAGAGAGTACAGGCACGCAACGTGAGCACAGACGCGTCGCGCGTGTGACTAAAAGCCGGTTCGCGGTCCGCGCAAATTTGGCGCGAATTTAAAATAAATTCGTCCATGTTGGGTAACTTTAATTCTTACGATAATTCTCACCCTGACTAAGGAAGATTGGGCTATACCGGAGGGTAATTGATCTGATTTTCTTTATGAAATCTAACCAAGATGACCTAAACAAAAATGTAATATTGATCATAAGAAAAGTGCACGTACAAATCTGGATTTCTCGCATATCTCCTGTAAATGGATAATACTGGAACTGATTTGCCTTCTAGAAATTCAGCAACCAATCGATTAATCTCTTGACCGATTGGTAGCCCAACGCCTCCAAATTCAACTTTATTAGTGAACAGCTTCAAGTACCCGAAAAATCTTTTCAATTCAGTAGACTCCATAGTAGCAGTAAGTTTCTAAATGAGCTTATTATCATAGATCGAACGGCTATTGTACAGACCGATGCTTCACATGAGAAATGAAACCCGAGAACATTTGAAAGATGGAGTAAGATTATTTTCCATAAACTTCGATGATCGCCTACACAAAAGCAAACTTTCACGGTTTGTTTCTGAAAAAATAAGTTAAACGTACATCACAAATAATTTTAAACTCACTTCAGAAGTTATCTCAAGTTTAGTAACACGTGTCTTTCTTGCGTGTAGAACCGATTCATCTACGACATCTTTTGCTGTCTTGCAAACCTTAAAACATCAAATAAAACGTCTTTCTAAAATCTGAGTAAAGATTTTACAATACCTCTCTTAGACGAATCAACGATTTATTTTTCAAGAAGGTGAAAATCGAAATAGCCGCATGTCGAGGTAGATTCAGAATGTTCAACGCCATTCTGGTTGCAAAACCGACAGTCAGAACGAATGGTGGGACAATTTGATTGTATTAGCGTCCTTTCTCCCTTGTTCACTCTAATTGCACCAACCACGCATGTCCTCTGGTCTCGCCCAAGAGAATGGAAACAATTCCCATTAATTAGTCCCGTTTTTCGAGCCATTCTCATAGCAAGCAGGATTAAATAATACAATTTATCATCAACGCGATCCGACATGATTGTGAGTGCGACACGGCAGACGTTTCATGGAATGCACAGCGAAGCGACGATGAATACTACTCCTCGTAGATGACGTCGTCGATGGATTTCGATGAACATAACGAAGTTACTCGCAGTCGATGAAGATGACGACGTCTCGTTTCTTCCTCAACATCTTGCGTCTAATTCGACGACGTCAGTGCAGTTGGGCGAGAATGGAGGAGGGCGTCCTGCGAATGATTCATTCAAAAATGTACCAAATAAATGAAAAGTAGAGGTTGTCACCTCAAGCTTCACTTTGTCTCCAGGGAATTTTCCCATTGGTTCCATTCGGTTTCTTCTTGCTTTCTTGCTTCAATATGTACAGCAAACAAGCAGAGGCAGACAGTCAATCAAAGTCATAAAGCTTTATAGATCAATCTATTATCAAAGTTGTGCACAAAATTATTGGCTTGAATTAGTGAAGGACTCGAGAGACAAGCGCGCAGAAAGAGAAGGAGATAAGCGAGGACTGACAGAAGGAGGATCGGGCTAAGCAAACACTCTTCCGAGGCAATTTTTGAATAATTGCTTCTCTCATCTACTTGATTAATGTAACTGCGTTGCACGAGTCGACACGAAGTAAGTTTATCGTATACAATTAAGAATTCAAGATACACCAGATGCATTGAAATACCACTCCGATCCGTTGATTAGAATTCTATGTCTTCTACTTCGCAGAATTCATCATCGGAGGATAAATTTCGAATAGCTTCACTGTAGAAATGGAGAGTATTTCCAGCGTATAGCGGAGTACAAATGCATCTGAAAAATTGTAAATACAGCAAGTCATGCATACGAAGCATCATCACACTTTATTTGACATCTTTTTGATTCGGGGTGATGTAGCGATACGTCATGATTGAGTTGATGTAGACAACTGTAATGGATACGATAAAAATATCGACAATTGCAACAGCCTCGATGGACGAAAATGAAAGGGATGAGTGAAGTGAGGACTGGGGGGATTAGGCAAAGTATCCTTCTTCCTTTGTTTATATATACAACAAAGGAAGAAGGAAGACCCAGGTGTCTGGTCAGGAAAAGGGCATGCATGATTGGCTATTTAGTAAATGAATTGGATCTCTCCCCCGATCAAAATCTCAGTATTCGTGGTATCCAAATGAATCCTTTCACATCAGTATGAACTGAAACTGTTATGCACTCGAAACTAATAGACTTCATTACAATTTATCATCGATCATGACGCAAGACGAAAGCTACAAAGACAAATGTCGTCAGGACGAACATGAACAAAAAAACTATCACGAATCGCAGAATATTACCCATCTTCTGCTATCGGAGTAGAACTTCTTCTCATATTGAGGTCGACAACCGATTGGTGGTCATAGATAGCAGTAAAGATTCTCCCACAGATGAGAGAGGAATGAGTAGGGACGGCTGAGAAAATGAGAATGAAAAAGGGTCATCTCTGTAATCATCTCCCACCATTCAGACGTTGCGCCATTTACACGACCATTTGCACGGGTCTTCCGATGAGTAACGAGATGGCTTATCAATTTATTTGATTCCAAACTTAATTAGCGAGTGCGTTGCGAAGGAGTTGAGGTAGATAACTGCAAGATAAGATTGAAAGGAAAATATGAATATGATGCCGAAAACAAGAATACAACAGCATGACAGGAGTCGTAGGAGAGAATGAGGGAGCCAGGACTGGGTAGTGGGGCATTATCCAGGACAAATAAGGAGACAAGGGACAAGAGACCTAGGTGACTTCCCAGATGACGGTGTTGTTTGGCTAAGGATGAGCGGTTGCCATAATTGATGTGTGGCTCGGACGAGAAGATAAATACAATTCATCTTTTTGGACGAATCGCTGTCGTATTACATTTTATTGACGATGAGAAGGTGAAGTAAATCATGTACATGCTAAGGGTGTAGAAATCGAGGACATTCGAAATGAATCAATCAGATCGGGATGAAACGGAAGTACGCTTCCAACACGTCGAATGCAATTCCGAGCATCCGGCGGTCCTGCAAATATGAAAATGCATTTTGATAAAAAAGAGATATTCTGATTTCCATCAGACTCAGATTAAAGATCTCAGCACACCTCGAATGGACCGCGTTGAAGTAACGGTTTCAAGTGACAAGATTTCTCCCGTACTCTCTTCCAAAGAATTTTTGAATTAGATGATGGTTTGTACGCGTTTTTTTGTGTTTTTAGCGGCCTGTTGAGAGGGGATGTCCATCCCTTAATGATTTCGATCGACCGACATTCGGTGGGAGTGCCACCGTGGCGTGAACCCTCTATGGTGGGAGAACCACATATTTCTGGCTCGACTACTCCGCTTTCTGTCCGTCGATCGAAATCGTAATAGCGAACGGGCGCTGTCAAGAACTGAGTTTCTCTCGAAGCTTCTTTTCTGAAGTCTTTCCGGTGATAATAGGCAAACTATGCAACAAATATGAAAAATATGATTTCTTACTTTTATTTTTTTTAAATGCCAAAAGAAACCCTCAGATTTATAAGATGCGGCAGCCTGCCCTCACCCCTTAGATTTGTAATAATGTCACGGTTGTTCGGCAGTCAATAAAACATTTATTGGCACGGGTGTCGAAACGACGAAAAAAGTGAGAAGATGAATGGCGGAGCTTTGAAGATTCCGCCCGAGGAGAGTACCCGTTCAATATGGTGAATATCTCGTTATGGAGGAATGTAAAGATGGGGAAATGGGGCAGGAAACTAAAACGGTCGCCAAATCTTGCTAGGTGGACTTCCACAATCAGAATTCGATTGCGAATCTGAGGTGGACGATCGTCTTTTTCTATTCCACTGCACTGTGTATTGTGTTACTTGTGGATAGGCACTTAGCTTAGGATTTGTGGGGAAAGGCAAACTGTAAAATGGGGAGTAGTAATGCACGAAATTCACAGGGAGATTGAGTGGGTTGTGAGTGAGATCTGATCGGGATGAAATGGGTGAACTGGAGTTCTCCTTCTTGTGGCGGGCTTCTCGAGGTCCATCAACCGTTACCTGGAATATGATTATCAAAATATTGTGAACGCTGTAAAATATTATTTACTTGACCAATGTCACCAAAAAGCTCACTAAGGAATCAATTCCTATCCCATACTGTTGTGAATTGCTCGATGTTTGATATGGTAGACAGAAGACATACCTTGATCGCTCTATTGATTACTCCAACGTGCATCGTAGAATGGACAGTGATTGTGATGTTGAAGCTTTTGCCTGAAACGATTGATATGAAACCAGGGTTTATATTTTTTCAATCCCATCCCATGAGCATCCTGCGACTAGCAATTTTGGTAGGTACTTGTTACCGTCTTGCATGCATGTCTATTGATTTTCCCTTAGCTCTGTCCCCATTAGCTCCTCATTCCTATGTGCGAAAGTGGAATATCCATGTCCCTATTCCCTTCGCATCCCCTCTATCGAATCCCCTTCTATCTTCACGAAAATCAGCCGCAGAAAGCGATTGGATCTCACTGGTCAACTCTCTTTCCCTCGAAAAGAAGAGCGGAGAGGACACGGTAGATAGACATCTACCCGCATCCCTCCCTTCTCCCCCTTTCCTCTCTCCAACCCGCAATGAGAAGGGAAGAGGATGAGAGGAAGAGGCAAGGTAATGGAGGGAATCAATGGGGTTTCTCACCTCTTCCACTCTTTCCGATGAATCGAAGATCGTTGAATTTCGCCATCTGATTCCGAACTACTGCAGTGTTATTTCGGACCTGTAATCCATCATTTATTTGATCCAATGATTCTGTTGACGTGCTTTTATCGCACCTTGTGACGAAGTCTTACGAAGCAACAAAAACCGAAAAAGACAAACCTCCCCACACGGGTTCTCATCATTCCCTGCCGATACTGATACATGAGTTCCATCGGGGACTGGAGTGAAGAGAAAGACGGTGAAGGGCTCGGGTAGAGACTGGAAATATGATAAATTGATGAATAGATGAAATTGGAAGCAAGAGGCGAGGTGGGTGACGGTAAAAGGTACCAGCCTCATCCTCAATCAATACAATTGACACGTTGCATTTCAGCACTTGGATTTCGAAATTGAAAGGAAAGTGACTAGTGAGTTATAAGTCGTAAGACTAGTCGTAAGAAATTATGATGGATGCTCACCTTATTGCACCTCCAATGAGCGGGAAGTTTGATGCATTTAATGTACGGTGACGAAGTGGGAATGAATTTCGGAGCTTCGCGAAGTTCTTTCCGAGCTTCTTGGGTGGGATTCATCTGAAGGAAAGACGATTAGGGTGCGGTAAGAAATGTGGTTCAGGGTAGCAAAGAAAAGCAGCTATTTGAAAGCTGGAAAGTTCCAAATCCGCCCCAACCATGCAAGGTATGCGCGCACTTGCGTGAGGATGTGGAAGATGCGCAGGGGGAGATGAGAAAGGGACAAGATGATTATCTGACCTGGTACCCCCAAAATATGTATTACAGAACGAGAACCAGGAATTTTGAAACTCACGAAAGTACCAAACCGTCTCAAGAGCTGTGCGCACTTGTCAGGGACGTGCAACGAAAGAGGAGGAAACGGAGACCGGTATCTCTCTCACAATCTCACCCGGTGTTTAGAATCTCCGGTTACAAAACTAAAACCCGATTTTGAAACCCCAGAAAGTATCAAACAGTCTCAAGGAATGCGTCCTTGTGCGGAAACGGAGGCGGAGGAGGAGGAAAATGAGATGGGTATCTCACCTGGTGTTTACACCCACTGTGACACATGTTCTTGTCTCTCCTCGAGAGTCTTGAGTTGCAACTGCGGTTTGTCGCCTCTGATCCCCTCTCGTGTAATGACAACACTGACGACGCACCTCTGCTTTTTCTACTGATTCTTCTTCTTCACACCCCCCTTGTTCCCTCGCAAGTCAGAGCAGCGAGAGAGCATGGAAAAGTGAGAGAGTCGGCGACTATCAAAATTCCCTCGCCGATCAGAGAAGCGAGAGACCGATCACTCGCATGGGTATTATCATAACCGCAGACTCTTATCTGCCCCCTACACCCCCACAAAGGGGTGCAACATCACAGTGGTATCGAAGGGGAACGATTTGGGATTGGTTTCTCATTCTCAAGCATGAAAAGACATGAATGATTATTAGATGAAGAGACTAAAACGTATGCATGTCAATATCCAACTCATTTTCCGTTCTGTCCTAATGAGCAGATTTCGAAATTCGTACACCGCTTCGCCTTTCCTTAGGAAGTCCTTCAAGCACCCTATCGCGATTTAAATTCGTTAAGGAAAAAAATGCAAGCGTGGGAAGTGTGTTGTACTACCGTGTACTGGCTGCATTCCTAAACGAAGCAATCGAAGACCTTTCATGCGCGTTCTAGGTGTCATCGTATTGCACGATTTATGCTTTATGAAATTAGATTCTTGAAGAGAATTGTTATTGTCTGTGGAGGATCTCTGTATTGAGCATCACGTTTTCCCAGACCGTGATCTTCACATTGAATCTTCACATTCAGCTCATCATGAATTAAGGTATCTGCAGCATATGTTTGCGGTTTCCTTCTCGATCCCTTTGTTGTTGTTCAGGCACAAAATGCAACACAAATGAGTTTCGAAAATCACGGAAATGATGGTTGGTGCCTTGCCAGATAACGCTGCGGTTATGATAATGCCCAACGGTGCGGCGAGATGAGGAGGCAGATTGGGTCCCTATCACCCAATGGAAAGAAGAGAGAGAGGGGTGTCATCAATGTTGTCATTACGCGGGGGACTCGTCGAGAGTGAGGGCCAACAGCCCGACAAACCACATCACCGCAGGCCCAGTCTCAACTCGAGAGTAGAGAAAGAACATGTGTCAGCGAGGGGTGTAAACCCCAGTCGTCGCCCCTTCTCAGCAGGTGAGATACCCATCGCTCCCCTTTCGCCTCTCCTTTTCCCTCACTAGTGCAGAGACGGTAGAGACTCCGCCCCCTTCTCCATCCTCGAGCGAGCGCTGGATTTTGAACTGTTGGAGTGTTTTGATGCTCTAAATTTTGTCGTTGGCATAGCTTCAACCCATACCATAATTTTGAGGATGTAGACTCCGCCCCATCTCCTAATCATCAGTTCTGCAATCGATTTTGAACCATAGAGCGTCAGGATGTCCATATTATCAAACCGCACCTTTAGCCTGTTGAAGTAGAACCTCCTCATCATCTGCGTAACTATGGATCCACACGTTCTTGCTCGAGATCTGCGAATTATTGCATTGTTAAAAAAGAGTGGCAAGACTATCTGAGATCTCGGATGTCGTACCCTTCCTTCTTTATCCAAATACCACATTCCAACACCTTACAATCGTAGCTCCGCCTCAGCCCCCATACCTACTCACCGACCTCCTTCAGATCACGATGGAACCACTAGATAACCCTGTTTGGACCTTGCTTACTACGCATTTTAAAGTTTCCAAATGCTACTTCCTTTTTCTATAAGTAGCTTCATTCTGTATTCTCTTACGTGACTGACCCCCTTCTGATCATGATGGAGCCGCTGAAGGCCATCATGATCTACAAGGCGTTTGGATCTTTCTAGGGTTCCAAAATATACGTTACAACCCCATTCCTGCTCACTGAACCCCTTCTAATCGTGATGGAGCCGCTAGATACGCCTGCTTGGAACTAGTGTTTGGAACTTGCGAACTATGCAGTTTTATGTTCCCATATGTCACAGAGAATCAATTGTCCCTCCCCAATTTCACATCCCCTGTAGATCATGATGCGTACCGTTAGGAGCTTCTAGGATCTTGAGATGCCGCTCATGATTCCTCTAACTCATGTTCCAATCTGTTCCCTACTCATCGAACTCTTCTAGACCCTCTGATAACCCTGATTGAACTTGTGGTACCATATCCCCCTGTATCTTTGCTCCCTCTTAAATGATCTACCTCCTTTTCAGCCCATGATGGACCCGTTGGAACAAGTTCGAATAGCGTTGCGGGACGCACCGAAATCCAAATACGTCCCCTCCTCATCGCCCTACATTGTGTGCAGTCAACTGCCCGCGCATTGGAGGTGCAATAAGGTATGAAATCGTATTTTTGACAATTTCGAAATATTAGCATTGCTTGCATCTTGTAATAAGGTAAACTGTCCAGGGTAAAAAGTTCAACTTCATATATATTTGAAAATCGGAAAAGTTCGATAACAGTAAATATATCAGCTTTGTTGACGTGATTTCACACGAACGACCGTTGGCTCCACCAACTGTTTGTTCTACAAATGAGCGTCCACATTCATTCATCAATCTATTTTGCAGTCCCTACCCGATCCCTTCAGCGTCCTCCTTCTCATTCCAGTCCCTGATGGAACCCAAGTATCCGTCTCTGCAGGGAATGATGAGAATCCATGTGGGGAGGTTCGTATTTTCATTGGGTTCTCACTAGCCAAATTTTGGCTTGATTACAATGTTTGCTTCGTAAGACTTTTATACATGGTGTGGCTGGACCACGTAATCATTGAAACGGCAGCATTACAGGTTCGAAATGCTACAGCGGTCGTCCGGAATCAGATGGCCAAATTCAACGATCTTCGATTCATCGGAAAGAGTGGAAGAGGTGAGAAACCCCATTGATTCCCTCCATTACCTTGCCTCTTCTTCTCATCCTCTTCCCTTCTCATTGCGGGTTGGTTGGAGGAAAGGGGGAGAAGGGAGGGATGTGGGTAGATGTCTATCTACCGTGTCCTCTCCGCTCTTCTTTTCGAGGGAAGGAGTTGACCGGTGAGATCCAATCGCTTTCTGCGGCTGATTTTCGTGTAGATAAAGGGGGATGCGAAGGGAAAGACAGGCGTATTCCACTTTCGCACTTGAATGTCAAGTATTGACAAAAACTGTCCAGATCCTGGCTGTTAAAGAGCCAAGGAAGGGGCGATCTTAGTTTCAAATAATTCTTTTCAGGTAAAAGCTTCCATATCACCATCACCGTTCACTCAACGCCCATGCACGTTGGAACTCTGAATCGAGCAATCAAGGTTGGTCAAGTCGTTTCTTGGATACATGAGGTTAACCAACAGTAGATCAGCCGTGTATGTCGGCTCACCACCCCAACAAGCGCTGCCTCTTATCGATCGAAGGATCGCTTACCTTGCATTTTGTTTAGCGGTGTGCTGCCTTCCTGCCTCCCCTAATCTGTATTGACTAGCAATATCACTTGACACGCTTAGATAAAAATGAAATGAGTTTCACAGATTCCCTAGATTCAACGCGTTTTCTCAGGGTTGATCGTAGATCGGGATCTCACTATGAATATGAAGAATCATTCACATTCCAGGTAACAGTCGACGGTCCTCGTGACGCTCGCCACAAGAAGGAATCTCCTCTACCAAGCAATCGATTAGACCTCAACCCGCTCCATGCGCCCATCAACTTCATGCACTTCTATCCCCCGTTCGGCACAATGCTGCATATGCCCCTATTGCCAACGACCCAGTCTTTTCCCCAAACGCCCCAAGAACGGCCCAGGAAGAGAAGGTCGTCCACATCAGATTACCAATCCAACTCTGAATCTGAAACGCCACCCAAGATTTGGCGACCCTTTTAGTTTGCTTCTTCCCATTTTCCTCATCTCTTTACATTCCTCAATAACGAGATATTCACCATATTGAACGGGTACTCTCCTCGGGCGGAATCTTCAAAGCCCCGCCATTCATCTTCTAACTTTTTTCGTCGTTTCGACACCCGTGCCAATAAATGTTTTATTGACTGCCGAACAACCGTGACATTATTACAAATATAATGTAAAAGAGGTGAGGGCAGGACGCAAAACCCACTCTTCCTCACCGAAATGAGAGGGTTTTCAAAAGATTCAACCAAAATCAACAAATGAAAGAGCAGATGCATGCGAATAGCGCATAAATTGTTTCCAAGTGCAACTGTTTCCAACTTTGCAACCTTCGAGTCAAGAGCCGGATGAGTTTCCCCCTGTGGTGACTCACGCCCGTTCAATCACTTCTCCCTCTCTCAACCAGAGAAGAATCACGGCAAATAAGAGTGGACGCGAACCTTCTCTTTTCTTTTCCTTCTTATTCTTCCATGATCTTTTAGTTGCACAGGACATTGTATGCCTCTTGTAATAATTTATCGATTTTAAAGATCTGAAGTTTGGTATGAATCGGCAAACGGTAGAAATGGATGTAATGGAACAAATCGATCGAGGTACGAATTAGCGAAACGCGTCGAATTATTTGTTTTGTTGACGTTTCTAATCGCGAAAAGTTTATGATGCCTTGTGATGTCGTCTGATAGATGCTGGTCTACTGAGTTCCTGTATTTCGTCATCAACGCTATTTCTTTCGAAAAACGTTATTTCTCTTAATCCTTGACATTTTGAAACGAAAAGTTTATGTGGCGTGAGCCACATAAACGCCACACCGCCGCGTGACTTATGCGGCGTTTACAGTTGCGAAACTAGCACGCACGAACTATTATTAATAAATATAATTCAGGCCAATCACTTCGCGCTTTGATCTTCCAGTTTCTTGATCAGACAATGACTCTCCAGTCAGAGTCCCTTGTCAGAGAGGCCTTCAATTGTTTCCTCAAGACAGTTTACGAGCTCTACACTACTGAAGAATTCGAAAATCACCGCATAAAAAAACCCTCGAATCTGACTGAAGAAGAAACGGATATCGGACGGAGAGCAATCACTTTCAATTGGACGCACATTCCCGAAATTAAAGGAGAGCCTAACCCAAAGCAAGTCTTGCTCGGTCTAGGGTTCTATCGTGCCGAGGTGCTTCCGGAGTTCCTCAGGGCCGTCGAGGGTGGCACAGAGAGTCCGGAATTGCGATTCTCGTTTCCCGTGATAACTCTGTTTCTTCGCGCATCGGAACATTATGTCAGTGGAGAGTGGATTCAATTGGTTGAGAGTGGCAAGATCATTGATACCGAAGATGATCTACCGTTGTTTGTGAGAGTGAGGGATGGCGATGACGCCCTGCGATCCGAGTACATATTGACGGATTGATTGTATTGCTGATCTGTATTTCTCAATTCAATCTAACTGCTGATAAAGTTATTGTTGCGTATAATAGGAACTTATGTTTTTGATGCTCAAATTTCCCAATGGCACATCAAACGATGGTTTTACTGTAATATTTATCACTTGGCTGAAACACATGGGGCAAATAAATTATCTACTCGGTCAACTACCGGACGCTATTTACAAAAATACGTGTCACGTTACAAAAATACACAGTATGCACGTGCTACAGTCTCTCGGAGCGGTTAGGGGTTACGGTAGTTAGATTACGGTATCTAGTCTAATCAATGAGGGTGACCCGTTAGCGAAATGGATATGAGGGAAAAAGGACAGGGGTTAGTTTGTTCGATCGTTACTCGATCTACCGTATCTCAACTTCGAAAAATCCAGTTTGGCAATGGCACATAAGTATTACAAATCATCAGCGAAAGGGCAATAACAAGAAAAATTTGAAAGTCACATCAAGGAATAGGGGAAACCCGGTAGAAAAGGATTGCAGCGTTTGAATCTGAGTGGAACTAGGCAAGGCTGAATAAGTATGAATATACCATCGAGGTTATCTTGGTTACAGGTAGGTCAAAGGGGGCGTGGCCTAGGTTACTGTAGGAGGTAGGTAGGTCAAAGGGCTAGTTATCGATCACTCACTGATACTGCGCTGTTCGTGCGCTCGTTGTACTTGAGTGAGGTTCGCACGTCCTGCAATTGTGTTGATTTTCACCTTTGTTTTATAAATGTTTTATTATTCATAAATGTTTTATGGGCCGATTCGTGTCCACTACATACCATATCTAAAATACAAAATCTTGCCCACCACATTCACGTTGATGCTCTCCTTTCACTGCGTTGCTCATCCCTACACCACTCCCTCCCCCAACCACCTTCCCGATTCCGATTCAATTCAAATTGGAATAGTTCTCTCACCTTCAAACTAGCCATCGTCTTCTTCAGCCACTTCTTCCCTTCACTCTCACTCGTTCCATTCCCACTCATTGAGGTCGTCATCTGATGGGAGAGGTCCTGGTTGCGGCACTGCTCCTGAGAGGAAAGTGGGGTTACGGTAGGGTGGGGTTACGGTAGGTTATCGATCGGTCAAACATATAACTGGGTGCCCAAAAAACCTAAATTCCGTCACTTTTCGTTGAATCGGTGTTCCATCGAATGCACCTCAAGCTTCCACTGCTAGATATCATAACACACTGTTTATCTTTCTGCGGCGTAATACCCTTTATGTTTAGAAACATGTAACGTACCTCCACCAGCAACAGTTTGGTCTGTGCCAACTCCAACTCCACCGCTCGCACGTGCGCCTCTCGTTCTTCCAAGCGAGTAAGGAGGTCAGAGATGCCGAGCTGCAAGGAAATGAAATGAGTTCAATACCCGTCATCGATAAATTTCATGCCATCATTTCCAAGTCTCGGAAAAAATAACACAATCTAGGTTGATGATAGGTTGATGAATCTAGGTTGATGGTTCAGTGGTTGATGAGAAGCAGAGACGGGTCAATTCAAACGATTCAGATGGAAACCCTGTTCCCCTTACCCCTTATTTCTATTCTAAACTTTGTTCACGAAGTTACAATTGGGTCTATTGGATGTGACGGGTAATCCCGCTACCGTGCCTACGCAATCAATACTACCGTACCTCGTCCTGCGGACTCCTCGCGGGACTCCGGTTCGCCTCCCACTCCTGCACGCTCGACCAGCAAGAATCGCACGAGGAGATGCGCGACTGGAAGGATATTGATTATTGAGAAACGACTCTCTCAATTTTCAATGCTCTCTCGTTTATCTACCAGATAAATTCGATACGACTGATCATGTTTTTGTACGAAAAGGGGCATGAGCAATATTGCAGTTCATGATCTCCCTTGCTCTGTGACATCCGTGAAACTCAACTGAGAATTTGGAAAATGCAAACTTCGAACTTTTATTCTTTTTTCCCACCCACCATAATGGCCTTCTTCTGCTTGTCGAACTCCTCCCTCTCCCTCTCCGCCCGCTTGGCCTGCTCGGCGAAGAAGCCCTGCATAATAACAAACTGAATAACTACAACAATAATAATAACAAAAACAACAATAACAACAACGAATTTCGAAAACAAACCTTGTACTCATTGGCGACGCGCTCCTTGGTCTCGCCCTCGATCTCGAGGCGCTCGACCTGCAGGGATTATTTTTGATTATTGAAATACTGTTTTCGAATTGTACTTGAAAAGAAAAAACAGAATAGCTCGCATCATGATGAATAATAAATATTGGTTCATTTTTGACACCGATCGCCTACGACTATCCTAGAGAGAACGCATTCTAGTTTACTAAAAACTCGTGAAACTCAAGATTTTTACGGTAATCTCTATACGCCTTCACTATCGCTTTCGGTTCTTCTTGGCTTGCTGGACCAGACCTTCAGAGAACTTCTAGTCATTCCTTATGTCCCCAATCTCCTTCCTAGCGCCTATCAGAACTGTCTGTGCCTGAACGAGCTCGCTGCGTTCGAGCCAATAGACCAACCTACTCGTCCCCAATCAAACTCTATACGGTACATGATCCGTTGGTGATAAAGATTAAAGATTAAAGATTAAAGATTAAATCCAAAAAGTTCCCCGCTATCTCCCTCTAATACTCACTAGCGATGGCAATTCGGCACGCGCCTCTCTCGTTTCGAATGATCTCTCGTCGGTCAGAGAGACGAGAGAGTACGCAAAATGAGGAGAGTCAACACTAATACTCACCTCCCGCCTGCACATCTCCTTCAGCTGCTCGTACTCCGCTAGCAGGTTCCTTTAATTAATTAATTAATTAAAAATAATTAAATTCATTGTTTAAATTTAATTTTTTTGTCGTCGCGCAAGCACTTTCTTACCTGTTCTCCTCGCTAATATCCGTGTTAGCCCTGCTCAGCCTTTCGACTGCATTTTTGGAGGACTCCAACTCGTCTTCGGCCTGAAATTAACTAATGAACTCGCTAGTTAAAGCTATATTAGGCCCATAATTATCTCCTTCCAATTCAATTTAAAGCCAGTTCCCGATAATCTTACCGTATCCAGCTTCCTCCTCAGCTCGATCTTGCTGGTCACCAGCTCATGCGCCAAGTCATCGTTCTCTTGTTCAAGTCGGATGATCGTCTTACAGTAGCGGTCGTTCTCGCGCTAAATTCAAACAATATTTATTACGATTTTACCAAAATCTGGATCTTGCCACCACATCCTATGAAATTCCGAGCTAGGTTATTTAATGTTTCAAAATAACCTATGGGAGTGCTCAAGCGATTACAAGCTTCAATCACTTCAGCAGTGACCGAAGGATGAGCCATAGAGCCGCTGAGGCGTTAGGAGGGTAGGCGTGGTGGGTATAACCATACCTGCAGCCTCTTGGTCGGGTCCTCAGCCTCGGCCTCCTTCTCCTACATCTCCACATAACCCTATCATTCTTCCTACCCCACCGACAGTTCCCCACACCCTCCTACCCTTTCACTGGGATACCAATTCCCCTGCCATACCCTTCCCCACTATACCTGCAGCCTCTTGGTCGGGTCCTCGGCCTCTGCCTCCTTCTCCTTCATCTCCACATAGTCCGCCTCGTACTTGGCCAGCTTCTTGTGAGAGATCTGCAATTGGTCATCTACATTCATCATTGGTTTGCCCCATAGTCCAATCCGTTTTAGTTTATGTAACACTAGGCAAAATTTTCGTATTTGACAAGCTCCTTGTGCAAGATTTCGAATGGGACGGGTTGAAAAAAGCTTCGCAGATTCTAAAACTTGACGCCATGGGAATCTAGTTATTAAAATTTTATTACAGCGACAGTATTCGGAGTATCGCATATTACCGGCCTCTATTGCCTATCTGTCATCCTTGAAACATATCAGTCGATATTCACAAATTTACTATCTCGCGCTTTTCAAATCTGTCTCTCTAGTAGTTGAAGCAGTGGTCGAAAAGTCATGTCAATTGAAAATTTTCTTCCTGAAAAGGTGCCCGATTATAGTGTCGTTTGATAGAACTCAATGAGCTCTTTTCAATGGTGTATCTCATTTCTTCTGAAAACTCGTCGTATTCGAGATCGGGCACTATGCACTCCGACGTAAAATTCACAATTTGACCTTTCGCCAGGCATATCTTAAAATCGACACTATTTACGAATGAATGAATTGCACCATTTAAATGAGCGCATTGAGTTCTATAAGTCGACACTATGAGCGAAGTGGTTTTCCCAAATTTTCTCATGTCGGTTTTGACATACTTTTCGATCACTGAGTTGAAGTGCTACTAAAGGTGCAAGTGTGCCACGTGGTTCTATTTTAGAAATAGCTAATTAAATTTCATAATAATAAGCTAGCAAGAACTCGCTCACCTTCAGTTCGACCGCCCGCTGGATGAGGCTGCGCGCGTTCGCCTCGGTGCGATATCTGCAATTATTAATTATTCATCAAAATAAATATTTTCGAAATCAACTATCAGAAACCCAAAACATTTCCACACAAAATGAGCGAAACAATCAACTTTTTTCCACCAAAAACCATCCAAAATCAATCCCAAGCTGCCCGTTTCTACGGGAAAAAAAGAGAAAAGTTAGAGAGACGTTGCTCAAGCTGCACAAAGAAATGAGCAGATGAGGAGAGGGGAAGAGAGAAGGAAAAGAGGAAAAGGAAGGGAAAGACAATTTCCAGAATTGGAACGAGCGCAGATGCTTACGGAATGAGAAAACGACACGGAATTAGTAATTTGGGAACTAGTTTGGGAATCGAAAACAAGTTTACTTCAAAAGCCATCTACTTTCGCTTCTATTTTGCTAGTTCTATTCAGCCAGTAGGTTGTAAATAATCTATCATTTTGGCGCCAAGTGGAGCCAAGAGCAGTAATGAGAACGAGCCATCATCAACACAAGTAGCCTTCACTTGTGAGCAAAATGAAACACTCGAAAGAAAACGTCGATGCAGAAAGTTTTCCTCCTTTAGTCTCGCACAGTACTGCCAGGACAGCTATTTAACAGCTAAAATGAGACCAGAGATAGCCGAGTATTCAGGATAAAGTAGAAAAAAGCTGCCAATTGAATGCATCTCATCTATTTCAATCCACATGCAAAGTTATAACAGCGACATAATTTTAGTTCGTCAACAGTCAAAGTTTCATCTTCTTGGCACGCGGCTAAAGTAGAAAAAAGGGGAACGAGACTGCTGTTAAGTAATAGATTGCATCTCACCTTTCACCGTTGATACAGAAACATTTGGTAATTAAGTAATCACTTTGGCGAGTAAAAAGTCAAAAGTTTGCCTTCTGGGCCTCGATGCTAACATGGAAAAGGGAACGAGACTGCTGCTAATCGACCACATCTCTGGGGAATTCGTCGTTCCCTTTTCCCTCTCTTTCTTTCCCCCTCTCCGACCACAAAAGAAGCAATTAGCTGCAACTAGTCATCTCCTATCTAGCAAAATATTTTTCGCTTGAACTACTGTTTTGTCGGGGCAGGATGAATTTAAATCAATTTGCTTCTCAAGTATTATTTTTTCATAAGTAATTCCATCAAAAACGCTTGAAAAATGTCATCTTTGCGTTATTATTGCGTTATTATTGTTGAAAACAATAACAACCACAACATCAATAACAAAAACAACGCTGACCTCCTCGGCAGCGTCACTCGGAAGTACTTCAGAATGCCCTCGAAATCCAGCTGGAGGAGGTCCCTCTTCGAGTCCCTCAGAAGGGCCAGGGAGATGTGGAAGATCGTCATCATGCCCTGAGGAGTGACCCGATTGGACTACCGTATTCTTAAACTGCCGTAACATTGTTTACACAAGGAACATATAATTTTATGACATAAATCACTCTGGAATTAAGTCTCATTAGATCGGTCTCGATATTACCGCCTCGTGAAACATAGATATAATTCACCGTACCTGGCTCAAGAAGAGATCGATGATGAAGAAGACCATCTGCAGCGGGAACTTGGCCGTGAAGAGCGTGAGGAACCACTGACTCTGGAAATTGAATTGGTTAATTGTATATCTCGGCAGTGGAGCAATTTCCTCCGAAGCAGTTCTTTTGTTTTATTTGAGAAATATTTGAGATTGATCATTCGTTTCATTGATCCCCTACAATTCAGCCGCTTTATCAACTACTTGTGAAACATAATTCGCCTTGATGACGATGTTGTTAATTCTTATGCCAATGAAGATTTATTGGTGTTTCAAAGAAACTCAAAGACACTCACCGCATACATGTGCGTCTCCACACCCAGCTTGTCCAGATGCGCGAACAGCTCGGACTCGTAGTCCTGAGCGGAAAGAGGGTTACGGTATTGAATACGGTAGATGGCGCGGTAGTTGTGGATTGTATAGACTATTTTGTTTTATGAAGCAGAAAGAAATCTGGAATTAAACCCAATGGATTTGCTGCGATTTTAGGTGCTCGTGAAACATAACCTCTCCCACTGCTCATACAATCTGCGCTGTATTTGTATTTTAACACATTTATCAAGAGTTGGATCTGATGTGCATGGATGGCCACTCATCACTTCTCGCCTGTCTCAGAAAAGTGGGTCCGAAAAGAAGACTGTGCAGGGAATATTATTTATAGTTTTGATAGCAAGAAAAGAAGGAACTGAAATCGATCCACAATTATTTTCCGAAATGGAAGCTACTCATGAATCATATCCGATTCTCACCTTGATCAGCGCGTTGAGCTGGTAGAAGCGCAGGTGCAGCGAGTCGAAGCCGAGTCTGGAATTTTTTTTATTTTTTTTATTACTCATTTTGTATTCAACGACAACATAGTTGTAAATTTATCCACTTTCATTGGAAATTGCAAAAGTCCATGCATTGGCCAGGAGTCGAACCCTGGGTTTTGTGTACTCACTTGAACAGATCCCTTAGCTGGAAGTCGAACATGATCTTGACGAGCGTGCAGAAGGCCTCGTCCTCGGGCATCTGAGAGAATACATTATTTATTATTGTTAACAACAACAACAATAATAACAACAACAACAGCAAAACAAAAACAAACTCACGTGCAGCAGTAATGAAGCAGCCAGGAAGGAGAGCCCCTGGCAGTAGGAGACCTGTAAAAGAAATTTATTATTTCAGACATTTCAGATGTTCAACACTTGTGTTTCACCAATCCTTCAACCCTGTTGACTATGAGAAGTTATCGTTGCAAGCAGGGAATCTGGCCCTAAAAACGAACCATCCCTACTGTTTCATGGTAATCGATAATACCGATAAACCCCTACCGTAACCTCTCCTGATATACCCAAACAGATCAATCGATAATCTACCGTACCTCCTCATCATGAATCGCGTACGCCTTGCTGATTCTGTACAGCTTCTGTTGGCCGTCGCCACCGGAGGCCTGGAAGAGATCAAAGATCAGAGATTATAGACCAAAGATCAAAGACCAATGATCGTGAAATATTCGAAGTTCTAACGATGAAGTCTCCCACCAATCAATCCATCACAACTACCGTATCCTACCGTACCTTGAAGTACTCATGAGCGGGGAACGTTCGATGGATGTCCCTGAGGATAACTTGTTCCGCGAGGCAGTCCTGAAGGGAACTGATTAGACATGGTATCTGTTTAGTACGGTAAATATAAAATATTTTACAAAATATTCAATCAGAATTTTTTCGCCCGGGCAATTATCTCAGATATTGTGTATTCCCAGAAACTGTTAACTATGACAAGTCTGTGAAACCTATCTCTGGCGTTAAACTAGTTTTGGTACTTCAGCTTTTTACCAAAAAGCAAAATAAATCTCTCACCTTCTCCAGCAATCCCTGGTAGCTTTCCTTCAATTCCTTATCAAGGTTAACTTTAGCCAGCAACTGCCACACCTCTCCTCTCAACATGTCGGGGACTCCATTGGCAATGAGCGAAGCGAGGGTGTCTGGTCGGGCACTGGAAAGGGATAGTACAATCAAGAGACTCTACGCCTACTTCTTGGCAAAAGGAAAAGTTTTCTGCACAGATGTCATGCCTCTACACTAGAAAGCTGGATTTCTTCAGCGAAACCACGGAAACTTAGGGATTAATGATGCAAAACTAATACTCACCCATCCTCCTTCCCCCTCCACTCCTCGACGCACGCCCTCCACGCGTCCATCACGTCCTCTGCGCACTCCTGCGAGACGAGACCGGAACCGGAGAGTAGCGGCTCATCGGAATCTGCGGAATAGGATAACTAATAAGCAGCCCCTTATCCCCGGCTCCGGTCACTCTGAGAGACGAGACCAGAGCCGGGGTAAAATAGGAATGGATCTATTCATTAATAATCAAATAATCAACGTATGCTTGTTTATGGGAAGCGCGAATCAAGACATCACTGTCCCAGGCAGCGCTGGCAAGACTACATCGTCCAGGTGAAACACAAATCGACCGAATTCAATATAAAGCTAATAAAGTCGCCATACCACTCTCATCATCCGGTATCAACTAGCCAATATCTACCGTAATAAAGTCACTAATCGATACCCCAAACTAATAAATACCGTACCACTCTCATCGTCGGGGGCCGGGTGTATCAACTGGGCGGGCATCTTCGAGGGCGATCTGCCTAGGGCCGACTGCTGCCGGACCCTCTCCGTGTTCGAGTCGAGACTGAGGAAGACCAGGCCGCCGGTCGAGGGGTCGGGCGACCGCTGCAAGGGGTACGGTAGGGGGATAGAGGGGTGATCGAGGAGTGAGTTATTTGCGACTTTTAAAAATAGAAGAGTATTTCTAGAGAAAACCGCTTCCGTTTACAAAGTTAGCACTCTCACTTCACTTTTCACCACCCCATCCATCTCCTACAACATAAACTACTCTTTCCACTCTTTTCTCGCTTGGATACTCTCTCCTTTCCTCATGCTCTCTCGTCGGTCAGTCAGTTACTCAACCCGGCTAACTACCGACTTGTGAAAAGTCTCCGGGGATTCGGAGTTTCACTTGGCATCTCGATACTTTGCGCTTTCAACAATGAATCGGCATTGAATTCGACTCGGCCCAGTAAAAAGCGATCTCAATTAGTCAATTCTCAATCAATAAATTAGCCCATAAATTAGAATGCCGTGGCAGACGAATGAGAATGTCATCTCGATATTCCGCGCGAACATTCAACAAAGATGAGCACTCGGCGCATCAAAAAGATGTAATAACCAAGCTGCTCTTCCAATCCGACGACCGGCAAAAACGCCCGCCATATGATAGAGGAAGGACGGAAGCGGATTATTGCTTCTCGGCACTCTTCAGTTCCCCTGATCTCTAGTCGGTCAGAGAAGGCGAGAGAGCATGGGAAATGGAGAGAGCGAGAACGCTCGGGGAAAGACCGCCACGCATGCATTCGGTAGTGAGGAAAGCGAACAGCATGACAGAGGGGAATGACGTAGCGAATAATAACGTCGGGTGATCCAATGAGGAAGAAAAAGGTGATAATCGTACAAAATCAAGCATCAAATTGAACTGCCAGACGCGAATCAATCAGTATTGTTCAGAATGTGCTCAGAAGAAAATTCGGAAAAGTCGAGGAGAAAAGGAATCAATAGACAGAGCAAATGAGCCGAATGGCATGTCACATGTCGCCCTTTTTCACCCCTTTTCACCCTTCTCTAGACAAGAACATTCTTTCGCTCTAGGATCTTCTCTCCTCTCTCACCTCTCTACCATTTGCTAAAACTCTGACGTAAGATTAAGGTGCAGAAAGCGAGCACGATAACTACTATCCGAACTGTTCAACCTTGCTCCCTTTACATCCCTTTTCTCCCTCATATCGCTCTCCCCGCTCCACCTACTCCGCGGAGTTAGCCAGCTAGAGACCGAGTCAAAAGAGTGAAATACCACAACCCTTCTCAATTACCCCTCATTATCTCCCGCTCACAACTTTTCTACTTCTCCAACTGGGGCTACAATCATCGTTACGAAACGTGAGTATCTATATTTTCTCTTTAGAGATTGGATAATCATAATCGAAATTAAAGAAGGAGAAATATCAAAGTTTGAATGCCTAAACTGGAAACGCAGTATTGTAGGTATCTCCAACCATATAAGAATTCTGAAAACCCCAGGTTCATATCTGGTTTCTGAATCAAGTTAGAGCGAGTTGGCTGCGAGCCAAGTCACCCTGATCCCAGGCAACGGGCGAGAGAGCGTGCAAAATGGAGAGAGCGCGAATATACCCTCTGGCATAGATGCCATTTCGCATCACTCCTTCTTTAATCAGTTATGCGCGATACGTAACCCAAATAATGGGCAAAAAGCGAATCTATAACAAGGAGATCAGTAAATACGCTAAACCACTCACTTCCCTATAGCCCACGGGCTCTATGGAGTGCTCTCTTCCCCTAACAATCGAGTGAATCGACCGACGTCCCTATCGCCTCTCTCATTCCCTCAATCTCTCTTGAGTCAGACAGGGAGAGAGATCGGGCGAATCGGAGAGAACCAGACAGTCGTCGTTCGCAAACACGTGAGAGAATGACTGAGAGATGGCGATAGAGGGTGCGAGGTAGGGATGGCTTCTCAAGAAATCGTCTCTTCATTTCGCGTACTCTCTCACCGGTCAGAGAAGCGAGAGAGTACGGGAAAGTGAGAGGGGCAGACGATTACTCGGGTGCGAGGAGGTGAAGTTAGGAAAGGAGATTGAGAAGAGTGTGGAGGGGTCAATGATGGGGAACCGAGAATGGGAGAAGAAGTGGTCAGGCCGCATTGACCCGTCTGAGTCATGGGACACGCCTAATTGGAGAGGGGTGAGAGCTAATACTGATATCATGGGTATTCCACCTCGAGCCACGAATAATTCTGTCAAAGTAAAAAGTATCCGTGCTAAATACTAAATAATGGCTAAATAATGTACAGAACTACATATGCGAGAAAGTTGTCATTCCATTCTAAAAAAACTTTAAAACATAAATAAATGTAAGCCAATCAGCAATCGCGCCCGAAGGCGGTCGATAGTCTCTCCCACTGATCGAGAGTGAGAGAGAGCGGGTTCAGACAGAGGGTGTGTAAGATAGACGGAGAGCGAGAGATCATGGGAAAGTGAGAGAGCGGAAAAGAAGCAGAGACAAAGTAATACACAGCTATAGCGATCAGACTCCACTAGTATGCTCCAAACCTTCTATTTTTACTATTGACCATCATTATTGGAGCCAAAGTTATCCAGTTCCTAGTATAATCAAACCAATCTGTCTATTTCCATTGTCAATAGCATCTTTGACATTTTGTGACCAAAATTAGTCAGTTTGAAAGATCAAAGTTCAACGCTCAGACCTGCTCACAACCGCCGATCCTTGTCGTTTTCATCACTATGGCATGCCAAAACTTGCCGGGCATTTTGACGACTATTCCCGACTCCAGGAGTTCTCTCACTATCGAAATTCCGCGAATCTATCTATTTTTTTCTCATGTCAACGCTTTGCTCATCTTTTCCTTTCTTTTCCTTGCTGGGAAATAAAATCAATTTCGCCCTTCGCTCCTTAGTGAATCACCCAGTTTTTCTAAGGAACGTTTTGGGGTGATTCAATCGGGAAAAGAGCGAATCCAAAGATTTAATACGTACTGAAAGGTTGAGGAAGAATCCCTCGACGACTGGCGCTGAAGAAGTTTCGTCATGGCAGAATCTGAATAAAAATAATTAAATTAAAAATTTGTAATTGGATTCGATGTAGCCATCTCGTCAGTTATCAAAAGAGAAAGCCGTTTCATTCTAATCAACCATCAGTGAAACCTAACCTCCCCTCACTGACCTTTCATGTTGGTGGAAGACTCTTGCTTTTGCCTCCATCGAGAATCGAATCGGCTCATTCACCTCGCACACAATCACATCCATCGCAACAGTGATGAACACTCGTGTATCTGAAATCGCAATGCTGTGATTAATCTACCATGATCCGTTTCAGCAATAGCATAGTAGATCCAACAGTCTTCCCCGGAGGTATGGAAATACTGTTCCTACAACCTTACCCCTGGGCGTTTCCGTATTCAGCGCGGTGAAGTTGGGCCCGCGCGGATCCCACGCAGCGCGAATCGTGTAGACCTGAAGTATGGAATTCCGTATGAATTTTGTAATTTCATGACTCAATTGAACCAGCGAACACTTTCGATTGTGGCTTTAAATTATATCGAACAGTTGAAACTCAACAAGTATTGTTTCTACTACATGAAACATGTTTTTCACTCACATTGGGTTCATCAGAAGACTCCGCCGATTCCTCTAACTCCAAGCTCGTACCCCTAGTTACCTAACCCTTGCCATACCTTTATTTCTAGCTATCATAACCCCTCCAACTCACCGTAGGATCATCAGACGCAGCCGCGGCCTCTTCTAATTCGAGAAGTTGCAGATCACACTGTCGCAGATTCCTCCCTGCCGCGATAAGAATCCCGAAACACTTGGAGATGGTCAGTCGCTTGCCGGTGACCTGCAAAATATTCATTATTCAAGTGAAGTTTTGTGTCACGCTACTTATTTTTTGGAGCAAATCAAACCAATGAAACCTTCATAATATACTTCCATAAATCATTTTCTGGTTAGATTGCCTGCTTTATTCTGGCGAGCACCATCCTATCCAGCCCCCCCTCATCTAATTGCGATTTAAAGTTCCCCTCCACAGACGTCAAATTTTTGAACTCTTTAACCCTCTAACTCAGCGATTTCAATATATTTTTATAACTTACCTGTTTGATCCTGACTAACACCTTCCTGTCCAGATCCCTTCTCATCTTGAACGTCGAGTGCTGCTGGGGACACGTGTGGAAGCGGGAGGACGAGGAGCCGGCGGGCGCGTCGTTTTCCTGCAGTTGGATTGGGTAATGATTTCGCTTCCGCCTGGTAAAAGTACGAAGAGTTCGACACCCGGTCTGTGCCTATTCAACTCTCGCATTTCTAGTTGAAAACGTGAATTTTCTTCAACTTTTTTAAAGAAGGAGTGCCATGAATCCTGGCGACTAACTTACCAATATCTGCAGATACGCCTCGAACCGACATTCCATCCTGCTCGGATTCCTTATCCCCACCCCTCATTTCCTATGATAATGTCCCTGGGCCCCACTTTTAACTTTGGTGGGTAATTTTTCGAATAATACTCACCAATATTTGCAAGTAAGCTTCAAATCTGCACTCCATCCTGCTTGGATCAGCGCCATTCGCCGCACTCGCCTCCATCCCGTGCCGGAAGGCCTCAGAGAACGCGAAGAGCGCTCGACCCGCCTGAAAATGCATTAATTAATTGAGGTTATTTGAGCGGAAGTTTTTAGACAGTTTACATGAGCGACGAGCCAGCTCTTCAACGAAAAATTCGTCACCTGTCACACCCAAATTTCAATAGACGAATAACGAAAGTTTAGGAGGGATGAAACACACAAGAGAGGCTCGAGCAATGGCCCCATTTCGATCGCGGCTCGCTCGAACTTTGCGTGCATTTCAGTCAAGAAAAGAGACGAGGCGGCAAAGTTCTCTCTCATCCTCTCGCCCTCCCGACCACTCAACTTCACTAGGCTATTAGAGGCGGCCCAAGGCTCTAACGGGCGCGCAGCCGTCTAAACTAGGCAATCGAAGGGGAAGAGCCGTCGTTTAGAGCCAGGAGCCGGGCCGGAAACAAGCATTACCTAGGGTGGCCTCAAGCCAGCTGCCGTCAATGGACCGTGGAGGGCTGGGGCAGCGCTCTAATAACTTATTCTAACAGGCAAAGTAATAACGAAGAAAAGAAGAAAGAAAAATAGGAACAACGCGGGTGGTCGCAAACGTGCCCTAAATGGACTCGGCGTTAGCTACGGTAGGTGGGTTCTCTGGGTCATGTTTGATATTTTGTTCTTATTTGTTTTTATTTATTATTATTATTAAATTAATAACTCACCACTTCCGCGCTCGGCGCTCTGAATACGTGACATTGATGCGCTGCACTGACACTGTTCGGCGTGTTGTGCGTGTAGGACAGCGCGAAACAGACGGACTGGAAATGGATTTTTTAAGATTTTTTAAAGATTTTTTGTATATCAAGCATAACCGTTCTATCAAATATATCCCTACCATTCATTCTTTTTTACATTTTCTGAAACTCATTTGCACTGCCGTCAGAATTGTTGGAGACGAAGATCGATTCGAAAAATCAATAGTCACTTATCTACCGTACCTGAGCCGTGTTGTTCTCTCCCCGCACGCAGTACCGTACTCGGAACAGCGGGAACATCACTAGCAGACCACCCGAGCCGTCGAATAGTCTGCAATTTTATTACACCTACTTTGCTGTTCCGGCTATTCACGACCGTAGTCTAGCAACCGACCCTTCAAACCCACTTTGCGGTTCCGGACGAGTTCCTCGAGACGGTTAGCTTCACTGTGATTGCTGCGTCGGTCTTCTCTTCGTCGAGGAACTGCAGAGATCAAAGATCAAAGACTAAAGATCAAACTACATCTAGCTATCAGATATCAGAGATCAAACCCCACCCACCTTCATCAATCGATGCATTTCCTTCTCATCAGAGGGCGAATCCATTTTCGAACACCCAAGGTAGATCACCTGCAAAGATTAAAGATCATCACCAAAAACTTTTAACGATTCAAAATGGGATGCGCTTCACAAACTCTTTGTAAGGAATGGATCGGAGAATGCGGATGCTATCGTGATGAGATGAAATTGAAAAAGCAGTATTATCTTGTCAGATAGAAAGGTAGATAGTTTGTGAACTGGAGGGATCAGAGATCAAAGATCAATCATCGAAATGATCATGGGCTGATTGGGCTGAGAATCGGATGAGTTTCACCCATTCGACTAATGCGAATGGTTTGCGGTTGCGGACAGTAGAGCCATATTATCTATGCGAAAATATTACAATTGGTACAAGAAGTAAGAAAAATCATGGGAGTTTGTTTTTAAAGAAAGATCAAAGATCATAGACCACCTCACCCCATCGAAAACGCTGGGCGGTAATTCGTCCACTGGCGGGTTTTTCCGCCTTTTCTCTTTAGGACCGCTTCCGTTCTCCTTGCTCGCCGAGCCTGAATGGTTACTGCAATACTCGGGGTTGCAGCAAATCTATTATTCCACATCAATTCGGGATCCGAAGAATCCTCTAGGTGAAAGGCTATTGGGTTTTGCACATTTATAGTGTTTTAGGGATACGGTAGGATACGGTAGTCCGGTAGGTCACACTCACCATTCTCCCTTGCGATCGTCCCGTTCTCCCTCGTCGACGGGCCGGCGTCGTCCGGCGTCGCCGTCGAGCATGTTTCCATAGAGTCTGCAAGGACGGATTCAGATGGACGTCATCTTAGATTGAGCGAAAACGGAAAATTTTGCGATTGTCGTGGGCTTTCGAGTAACGGTCAGAAAATGCAGAAGGTACAGAAGGATGTTGAGAAAGATGGTGCCACCTAGACGGAACAGTAATCAGTCTGTCAACAGTGGAGTTATTTCCTAATGGTTTGCTTCAGAAGGCCTCCCGTTAGAAAGTGCCTCGGCGCGGTAATGATAGGTTTTGCAATGCACAACGTGAGAAATATAGAGTCTTAAAAGAATATTAGCAGAATATGAAGAAAAATAGCGTTAGGAAGTGCAAAAGTGCCTCTAATGATAGGCGCAAAGGTTTCGCAATGACGAGAGAGATGTGAGAAGGAGTCCTTGCGTTCCTCATTCCATTAGCAGAGAGAATGGAAGGGCGCGTTGGAAGTATACCTTTCTCTCTGGGAGAAACTCTGACCACGAATGGAGTGTGGAAAAGCGAGAGACGGGGTCGGAAATGGCATGGGGTCGAGTTCTGTCTCTCTCACTTTTCCATGGACTCTCGTTTCTCTGACTGACGAGTAAGCAATGTGAAATGAGAGACAAATGATAGCGAGGTCAGAAGAGCATGCATAGATAAGGGAGGGTTGGGCTGATAGTAAAGGCCGTACTAGATCGTTTGAAGGAGCTAGTGTCTTTGTAGTAGATTCACGTCATACATCGGCATCAGAATAATCAATGGGATAAGAATAATAGACAAGGATAAGGTGGGGGTAAAAGGTGAAGGTAAAGGTAAAGGTTGCCCCGTTAATCTAGGCACTTGCGTCCTGCGGGGAGCTACTGCTAGGCCAGCGGTTGTAATACAGGTCAATTCAGTCCGGAAGGCCAAATCTCTTCTTCAGACCTAAGTGTGGGTAAGCCGATAATGTAGTACTGGAAGACTGTTTGAACGAGCTTGTGTATGTATAGTAGACACGTCCCAATGGATAAGAACAAGCCGGAATGATTGTCGCTGAAAATTTGCTGCAAATTTAGTGCAATAGCTGCTAGACCGATCGCAAGACAGATCATGAATGCAATCGCCCAATTCTAGGCCAGAAAGCTTACAATAGCCCCTGCAAATAAGGCGGACCTTTGACAAATTGTAGCATCGACACTGGAGCAAACACCAAAGAAGGTGTCGAAACAAGGCGCAAGATTGGCTTTTCTCCCCTTTTTTTTCTGCCCCTGAGAGCCGGCAAAATGAGTGTCTGGAACGAGTGTTCTTGTTCTCATTTGCTGTCAAATTAGCACAATATGACTGAAAAATGAAACATAGAACACGAAAACCGCAAATGTATTCCGAGGTAGGTTCGTTCTAGGTTGATTTTTGTGGAGAATGACTCGAGTTTCAGGAGGAAGGGGAGATAGAGATAGAAAAACGGAAGGCTATAACACGAAAATCTAATGCGTTCATCCTAGGAAAGTCAAATACTGGTAAAATGAGGACTCTAACGAGAAAAAGCAAAAGTGTTCGTCTTAGGTAGGTCAAAACAGGCTGGCGAGACAGGCTGGGGAATCCCTCTCGCTCCTACTAAGGTAGTCTCTCTTTCGCGCAGTCTTTGCGCCCGTTTCCGTCTCGCTCTCTCCATTTCCTGTGCTCTCTCTTTTCACTCTGTCTGTCTGCACTCTCCACTCTCTCGCTCTCCCCTCTACAAACTCTCCCCTTGCTCCTCGCTCCCAAGTGCCCTTCGGGCGTGTGAAATTAATGGCCGACGATGATGTACTACTAGTATAGTAAACTCGTGCGAGAAACGGGCGAAAATGAGTGGAAATGACAGCGAAAATGTCCGAAAATGGGGGGAAACGGCTCGATACTTGGCAAAAATCGAGAAAATTAATGCAGAAATGAGTCAAAATCAGCATAAAACGCTCAAAATCTAGGCAAAATCAAGACAACTAATGCAGAAACGACCCACAATCATCAGAACTCGCCATTCACTGATAGTCCCAACCCGATAAACGAGGGCGGGAACCGATAAAATGGTCCGAGAACCAACAACAGTACTACTGCCTGACTCATCGCTCCCGAAAGAGACAGCACTGAATCATCCGATTATCTCGTTCCGCTCTTGCCGACGATTACGGACTTCCTACGTTTAGCGAAGATTAGAAGGCGTAATGCAATTTTGGACGCGATCGCTCCTCAATCGGAGAAGGGAATGCCGCTCGATCATATCACTTTCGCTTTGACACACACTGTGCAGGCGAATAACAACGGGCAGATTTGGAACGGTGCCAGCGCTAATAATCCTGGCTCGGTGCCAACCGGAAACGGTGCAATTCGAACTGGAACGGCGGGTGTGTTGGTTCAGCCAGCGAAGAATGGGGTGAAGTACAGGCAAGATGATGGGAGACGGAGAGAGAAAGAGAGGAGAGGGCACTCGATGGATAGACAACAGTACTGGTATTCGGTTGAAATTCGATCTGGGGTGGGTATTCGGATATTTCGTCATGACTAGCTCAGACAAGGTAGGAGTTAGTTGTGAAATTGGAGCTAGCTCATCAGTCCTAAAATAGAGGGCTATCTAACAGAAGACGCGGCTCGAAATAGGCAGAGCAAAGCAGGGGAAAGAGAGATGAAAGATAGTCGAGATTCTCCTGTATTTTTGACATTCCTTCAAGAGAGAGAAGAGGCAGAAAAAGGAAGAGGGAAGGAAGGAGAAAATGATGGGAGATGTGAAGCAGTTCTCGATTAGTCATCAAAGCCAGATTTCGAGTAATTTGTAATTTTTGTGATTATGATTATTTGGTAGAGGATAATGAGAAAAGAAGGAAGAAGGATGAGAGGAATAATGAGAGAAGTAAAGCAGCTCGACTATCTTTCTTGTTCCAATCAATCGTTGATAGATACTGTAGATTTTAAAATTTTTGTATTGGAGTGATTCAAGTGATTATAGCTTGCGAACACAATTTCCTTTGTAAATTGCTTGAAACTCATTTCATTCTATCTCAAACCTCTGCACTTCAGTGATTTTTCACATTTCAGTCTCACTTTCAATTGTCCTTGAATTATTTTGTACTTTTCCCGATCCCACGTCGACTACTACCGTACCCTGGTTCTCCAGCAGCTTCTGGAAGTTATCGACCGACAGGGGGAATCTCGAAGAGAAGTGCGCACGCTGATCGATGCCCGGCTCCTCCTCCATGTCCGAGTCGGATCCTGAGACGATTTTGAGGATTACGGAATCGAGGATTACGGTAGCTGCCAAATATCGATTCCAGATCTTGATTTCAATTCTATCGCCAATTCGCATCTCCGAGGCGCTTCGTTTACGACCAATAAATCTCGTTTTCGAAACGCTTCAATTTCTCAATTCGAGAACCATTCAAGTGGAAAGAAACTGGAAAAGTTCTATGCAAAAGATTACAATATTTTGCGTAAAAATCTGTTTCATTTCCTATCACCTGACTTTTTGCATCTCATTTTCTCTCGGGTGCTGTGAGTCAGAGACCGATCACTAGGGACATTCGTCTGGGGACAAGCTGGTAGACTATCCGGAGTATCAGGCTATCTTACGAGATTGGTTGGAACACCTCCTCACCTCCCCTCTCCCCCTCCTCCTCCTCCTCCCTCTTCTTCATCTCCATCGCTGCTTCCTCTATGGACAACGATGTCGAGGGCGAATCCATTTTCGAAAATTTAAATATTTGAATTTCGCGCCAAAAAAATAAAACAAAAAATAGCACGAACGCTCACGCGAGATCGAAACATGTGACGGAACTTGTCGCAGGCGAAAAACAGTTCGTTTCAATACGCGGAACTGCCGAGAATACGAAAAGAACTGGGAAAGATTCACAGAGTACGGTAATGAGCGAGTACGGTAGGTCATTCGGTAGGTCAGCTCATCGATCTCATCTCAATTCGGCAGTGAATGTGCGAACAATGGGTAGCACTGGCAGATGGTCGGTTAAATCCCCCCTCTCTGCCTCTCTGCACTCTCCCCTCTCTCTTCCGCCTGTTTTGATCTACCAACGTTTCCCTGATCTACACCCGCAAAAACAATGACATTGGGCAGGGAGAAACAAATGGATGACACTTCTGAAGAAGCGACCTCAAGCATGAATGAATTGCGCTAGGGAAAAAGGAGTTATGCGAGGGACTGGGATGGGGGGAGAGAGTCCAGAGAAGAGAAGACGAGCCAAGAGAACGAGAAGAGGCCGCAAAGGGCATGTATCTCAACTCATATTTCAGTGAGTACTCCACTGTTTCGTCTCTGGAGATCCCAGGGAGAAATGGGCGAACACATCCAACGGGGAGACGCGCAAAAAGCTGATAAAACAGCCGACGAACTCTCCTCTTTCGCCCCGCTCTCTCCCCTCATCTGCCAACGAACGAAACACTTTCAAAGAGTGCGATCTACTAGAAGAAAGAAACGGAAGGAATCGATACATCTCGGCTCTGCGCCTAGTAACGATTTCTCCCCACTACTCTCGCACTCTTCCGCGAGAAACAGATAATCTTTCCCGAGCGAGGCGAAATAGTCAATGAGAAGGCAAGCAACACTAATCGCTCCCGAGGCCGAGGCGCAAAACAAGCTTAATTTTAAGGAGTAGTAGTTGAGACAGTGTGGGGACGAACCTAGGAAAGCACTGCAATCGAAAGAAGGAGAGCATCTCTCTCAAGGGGAAGCTTAGAGAGCAAAAGCAGGCGATCAATCGGAGCGCGCTTTTGGTTGTGCAGGGAAAACCGGTCCCTGGAGCAATGGACGAAAGGCAAAGGTCGTGGACGACTTCGGCAGGCAAGCAGGCAGTCTTTGATGGACGCTTTCCCTTTTTCCTCCGTACCCAACACACAATCGATACGGATACGCGCATGTTCCCCAACTACCCTCCCTCTTCCCTTATATCACAGCCACAACAACTACGAGAACGTTAAATGTGTCTGTCTGTTGCAAATGATCCATGTTCGTATAATAACAAGTGTATTGAACATACAACAGTGTAAATACTCACAATTTACCCCGATCAACAACAAACGACAGGATCGTAAGAGGGTGAATGGAGTAAGCCAGTGATAACAAAAATCCTTAACGGTTAGACTTGGCGACACGCTCAAGCTCGTCCTTCTTCTTGATGGCGTAGCTGTTGGAGGATCCCTTGGCGGCGTTGATCAGCTCGTCGGCAAGGCACTCAGCGATGGTCTTGATGTTACGGAAAGCGGCCTCGCGAGCTCCAGTGCAGAGGAGCCACATAGCCTGAATAGACACAATAAATTTGGTCAAAATACAATTTTAAAATAAATAAACTGTAAACATATGCAATCTCAGAATGTTTTAACTACAAGGTGCTTTCAGAGAGCTGGGTTTGTTTTCGTCATAGACGCAAAATAGTCATTAGGGTGTATTTATAATTCGCAAACCTGGTTGACACGTCTGAGAGGAGCCACATCGACGGCCTGACGACGGACGGTACCGGCACGTCCAATACGGGTGGAGTCTTCACGGGGGCCCGAGTTGATAACGGCGTTGACAAGCACCTGCACGGGGTTCTGAAAAGAAAATTATTTTTGCGTGTTCTAAGTATACAAAATTTAAAACAAGGTTAGTTACAATCTCAGAATGGTTTAACTACAAGGTGTTTTCAGAGAGCTGGGTTTGTTTTCTTCATAGACGGTACAAAATTGAAATATATATTAATAGAATACGAACAAACCTCTCCAGTGAGAAGGTGGATGATCTCGAAGGAGTGCTTGACGATGCGGACAGTCATGAGCTTCTTTCCGTTGTTGCGTCCGTGCATCATCAGAGAGCAAGCAAGTCGCTCAACGATGGGGCAAGATGCCTTGCGGAAACGCTTGACCTGGAAACCGAGGAAAACTTATTTCGTGTTAGGGATGATGCAAAAGATGTATGAACAGGAAAACAACGGTATTTCTCAGAATGTTCTAACTACAAGGTGCTTTCAGAGAGCTGGGTTTGTTTTCTTCATAGAATACCAATCAAATTTGCAATTATTAAAGTCAAATGCAAACCTGGTAGCGTCCGGCGGAGTGGGGAAGGTACTTGGCGTACTTCTCCTTGACGGCGATGTAGTCGACAAGAGAGATGTCGGCAACATTGACCTGAGAATTATTAATTAAGTACAATTGATATAATTGAACAGTGAAACGTGGCAGTTGTTTAATTCTCAGAATGGTTTAACTACAAGGTGATTTCAGAGAGCTGGGTTTGTTTTCTTCATAGAATATTGCCAAACATTTTAGGGAAAATAAAACAAAGACTCACCTCCTGGAGGTTCCACTTTCCGAAGAGCTTGATCTCGGGAAGGTCGCTCTCGAGCTCGAAGGCGGGAGCAACGTCCACGGCCTCGTTAACCTCATCAACTGCCCATTCGTCGGCCATGTTTGGCTGAAATAAAGTATAAAGTTAAACGAGCTCAAATTACACCTTAACAACGCGAAATGCATAACAACATCACTAACGGTTAAATAGACACTAAAACGAGTAATATAGGACTACTTTTAACAAAATAATACTTGAAACAACAGTATAGCATCAACTTTAACGCGAAAAAACCTTGAAAAAGAAAAATGCGCAAATTTTGGCGAGCGCAATACCGTATTTTTTTCGCGGCAAGAGTTCTTTGGCTTCGAATTTTTGGCACTTTGCCCGAGTCGAGCGTGGTGGGCGGAGTCGACCAATCAGCGAAGACCACGAATAAGAAGGACGAATTCGGCTTTCGCGGAGGTCAGTTCGACGTGTCTCTCCCCATTTAGTCGGTCGGAAATTTCTGTGAGCGGTTCTTCGGCCATCGACACCTCAGGATGAAGTTCCTCCTTCTAGCCCTGTGTGAGTTTGCAGTTTTATTAGTCTTTTTTTGGCTGGTTTAACCAATTCAAAAAATATTTTTTGAATTTTTAAAAATTTATTTAACTATTTCACCTATTTGTTGCAGTCGTGGGGGCATCGACGGCCATGTACTCGAAGAAGGATGACGTCGTCGAGCTGACGGCCTCCAACTTCCAGTCGCAAGTCATCAACAGCGACGAGGTCTGGATCGTCGAGTTCTACGCTCCTTGGTAAGCACCATTTCCTATATTTTATGTTCAATTAACTGAATTAACTGAATTAATTAATTAGTTCTGTTCCTAAACATGGTTTCTTTCAGGTGCGGCCACTGCAAGAGTCTCGTCCCCGAGTACAAGAAGGTCGCCACCGCCCTCAAGGGAGTCGTCAAGGTTCGTTTTCTCTCGTTTTATTATTTTGTATCATTTAAATGATTAATTTCAGGTCGGAGCCGTTGACATGACTGCCCACCAGTCGGTCGGAGGCCCCTACAATGTCCGCGGATTCCCCACCATCAAGATCTTCGGAGCTGACAAGCAGAAGCCCGCCGACTACAACGGTTCGCTGATTTTCTTTTTTTTTAACTGTGTTTTTAAAAATATTAATTTGAATGAATGAGGTTTGGTAGGATAGGCCACGTCAGCATAGTAAGTATAAAATAATGATTAAAATGTTCTCCTCTTTTTCGATTTAATTTAAATTGAACTGCTCGAACGGAAATCTTTGCGAACGCTGACGATGCATAGGCTAAGCCACGTCAGCATTCGCTCGTTGCTAGGGGGATAGGCAGGAAGCGCGCAACTATGGTGATTGACTCCCCTGGCCAACGTGGCAGGCACGACCATCTAACTGCACAAACACTAGCGGAAGTGTCCTCTCTTACTCTCGACCATTCCTATACTCTTTCTCTGATACTCTCTACTGTATGCACACTCTACGGGTCAATCACTCGACCTTCCCTCGAGTAAGGGATCGAGCAGAGTTCCCCCAAATGAGAGACTATTTGCTCGCCCTTTGGCTAGTACATTCGAGATGGGGAAGTATCGATTGATTAATCAGTAGGCCAATCAAGGATATCGAGATGGACAATAGCACTGCACTACCACACACTACACAAAAGTACAACACTGGGGATAAGGAAATACGAGATGGCAATAAATAATTAAAAAGACTGAGATCCTTTCATAGTCGCACACGGAAGGATCACATTATCATATCAGTTGAGAATTGATTAATTTAAATATTTAAAATTAGTAATTAACTAATTAACTAATTACAGGCGCTCGCACGGCCGCCGGCATGTCCGCTCAGGCGATGCAGGAGGTGAAGCAGATGGTGGACGCGCGTCTGGGAGGTGCGTTTATCGATTCTTTTTTTGGCTCCTTCGCACTTAAAAACTTGCTAAATTTCTTGTAAAATCAAGTAGTAATTCCCCCGATTCAGGCAAGTCGAAGAGCTCCTCGGGAGGATCTTCCGGCGGATCCGGCAACAGAGGATCGGGAGACGATGTCGTCGAACTGACGGACGCCAACTTCGACAAGGTACGGTAGATCGATGAGGCAGATTTGTGATTTGAGCCTAAAATAATCACTTGTTACCATTTCAGCTCGTGCTCAACAGCAAGGACATCTGGCTGGTCGAGTTCTACGCTCCCTGGTAATTAATTTATATTTTAATTGCTTAGTTAATTAATTAATAATTAATAATCGCAGGTGCGGTCACTGCAAGAACCTCGAGCCGCACTGGAAGGCTGCCGCTTCGCAGCTGAAGGGCAAAGTCAGGGTGAGTATTCTCGTCCTTTGTACTGAAGTAGGGAAGGGGGTTGAGGGGTGAATTCGAGACAGGTGATTTATGGACGCGTTGTTTATATTAGATTTTCTGAAAAGTCGAGCAATGAGCCACTTGCCGATTTCTAGTTGCGCTGCTAGTGCATATTTTGAAAGCGAGGTTCACAGTAATGCGCGATATATTTCGAAATAAAATATAAATCAACTACTGAATTCAAACCTGCTAGTCCCTGGATTCACTGCTAACTCATATTTTCTGGATAGAGCTCGCATTTATTTTCTTATTTACGCATTAATTGCAATTAATTTGGTTATTAATTAATTAATTATAATTCCCAGCTCGGAGCCGTCGACGCGACCGTGCACACCGTCGCTTCTAACAAATTCGGCATCCGCGGCTTCCCCACCATCAAGTACTTCGCGCCCGGATCAGAGGCCAGCGATGCGGCCGAGTACGACGGAGGAAGGACCACCGACGACATTGTCCGATGGGCCACTGACAAGGTACGGTAGGGGAATACGATCGATAACTGACTTTCACGTCTATGAAGAAAACAAACCCAGCTCGCTGACAAGCACTGTGAATGATACAACATTCTGAGATTGACGATTGAAATGTATGGGGATTACGGTAGTTGAGACGTTACGGTATCAATTATTGATTATCGATTTCCAGGCCATGGAGAACCTGCCTGCCCCCGAGGTCGTCGAGGGAGTCTCGCAGGAGGTCGTCGAGGGCACCTGCAAGGACAAGCAGCTGTGAGTGTTGTAGTATGGTAGATTACGGTAGATTGGTATCGATAATTGTTTTTTAAAACTTTTATTTCGGTATCAATCAATAATACCGTATTGCAGGTGCGTGATCGCCTTCCTTCCCCACATCCTCGACTGCCAGTCGAAGTGCCGCAACGACTACCTAGCCATGCTCAAGGAGCTGTCGGAGAAGTTCAAGAAGAACCTCTGGGGATGGATCTGGTGAGTACTGTAGATGGGGAGTACTGTATAATGTCAGTAAAAAATGTAATTGTTTGTTAAGGAATACGAATAGAGATTGTAGATTTCCATTTATCGATTACTCAATCTTTTCCTCTCAGGATCGAGGGCGGCAAGCAGGGCGCCCTCGAGGAGTCTGTGGACGTGGGAGGCTTCGGCTACCCCGCCCTCGTGGCTCTCAACTCGCGCAAGGGCAAGTACTCGCCCCTCAAGGGATCCTTCGGAAAGGTGAGTGATTACGGTAGTTTAGGGGTTACGGTAGCTGCAATCGAGGATTGACTTTATTGAGTTTTTTTCGATGGAAGATGACTAGGTGAATTGGTGCTTCACGAGTGTGATGTATCCTTGGAGCATGGCTCTTCTGTGATCGCTTTCATTTACAGCCTCCAAAAATATTTCTAAATGCTAGCTGGGATTTTTGGGGGTTTCAATAGCTTGAGATATGGGCGTAGCTTTGATTTGACGTGATAGCTTCTGGTATTTATTCTGAATAAGAAAATGCTGATGTTTCGGTGTTTCGTTAGAGTGAGATACCTGTTGTTTCTTGAGTTTTCTGATTAGAATAATGTTCGCTCGAATATAAAATAATTGTAATAATAATAACAATTTGCAGGACGGTATCGCCGAGTTCCTGCGCGATCTCTCGTACGGCAAGGGCAGAACGCAGTCGTGGCGCGGAGAGGGATTCCCCAAGGTACGGTAGGAATGGGCCGATCGATCGATAGTTACAGTATCCACTGATGGGACACTATAGAGTACGGTAGATCACTCAATGAATCTATACCGTATCAGTTACCATACCCTCTGCAGGTTGAGAAGTCGGAGCCCTGGGACGGCAAGGACGGCGAGATGCCCGTCGAAGAGGAGATTGACCTGTCCGACGTCGACCTCGACAAGACCGAACTCTAAATGTCTGACCCACCGAATTAAATGTATGACCCGCCGAACTAGCTACTGTACCCAAATTCTATCAGGATTACGGTAGCGTCCTTGCTAATAATTATGAGTTTTTTTTTGTTGTTGTATAGGTATTTATTACTGCTACATCCTCCCTCAAACTGAATGCAATATATCACAATGTTTGTTGCCCCCGCCTTGTTCTCCCTTTTCCTTTTCCCTCTTCTCAGCCCCCCGGGTTCTCTCCTGATTGTAAGTCTGACCAAACCATGCCTTACGTAGCAATAACAAAAGTGTTTGTACCACCCTGTCATGTACTATTCACCATTGATTGATTGTGATAAGAGATTGTGCAGGAGGTGGTTAGCCCGTGGAATAAATTATTAGAAAATTAATTTGAAAAGAGTCAGAAGCATAAAGAAGGAGTTTTAGAAGGATAATACAGTGACCAATGTGGTTATCATTGAGTCAGAGTCATACAGTCTACAGCATCATCTAGACACAGTAGTAATAGTCAATTTGCCTTTACTTCGACTTGGACACCGCCTCCGCCCCACCAAGGCGCCCGAAAGGGGAATTGGTAGTGACTAGATCACGCGATAAAGTAGGTCCGAAGAAGAGGCCCTCCGGACTGAATTGGCCTTTAGTTGTTCACTGGCCTAGCAGTGGCGCACCGCAGGACGCAAGTGCCTAGAATAACGATGTCACCTTTACCTTTTTTTCGACTAGGAATGGAAGAACCTCCTCAATTCATGCGTTTTCCAATGCAATGAAGGCCAAGGCCAACAGGCCAAGGCCAA
Organism: Pristionchus maxplancki; assembly: GCA_900490775.1. Lineage (NCBI taxonomy): Eukaryota > Metazoa > Nematoda > Chromadorea > Rhabditida > Neodiplogasteridae > Pristionchus > Pristionchus maxplancki. Next base: position 104,381 of record LS547900.1, read on the forward strand.
TTGCCAACAGTTGATTCTCGCCGTATTCAATAGCCATTCGAAGATGTGGAATCTAAGCCCTTGTCCCGTAAATCTCTTGCACTAACTGGCTCATTGAAAGAGCATGTAGAAAGAAAGTGCGAGAGGATTCAGCAAGTGAGTGAAAAATTGAAGAGATAAAGGAGAGAACGAGAAGAGAGGACTATCAAGAAATCATTCAATATGCAGACGTGGAATGAGTGCAAGGAAAACGAGCCCAGAAGTATCGTAGCCGACCCAATTGAGTGCCCCTACGAAGTACCCATAGATCTTCAGGTACAGTATCGGATAAGACTGTGAAATATCAATAGATTGAGCATCAACCAGCTTTATTCAAGGGTTGTACTCAATGGGGAGGTTCTTTCTGCGGACCATGCCGTCTCCCTGGAACCACTCGCGGCGGAACTGCTTTGCGGCTCCGTCGGGGGTGTTGGTCCACTCGATGGTCACACGATCGTTGTTGGTGTCCTGAGAAGTGAAGTATTAGTAAGGGATACGGTATGATACGGTAAGCGGGGCGAGAGGGGATCAATACCGTACCTCCTGTCCGTAGGCGAAGGCGTCGCAGGAGACAGCGATGAGGGCGTTCTCCTTGGGGTCGAGCACTCCGGCGGCGGGGTCGACTCCGAGTCTCTTCATGTTGGTGGTCTTGAAGGCCCATCCGATACGGCGAGCGGAGGAGTTGGTCACCTGCAAAGGGAAGGGTTACTGTAAGATACTGGGGTATTGGGGTACGGAGTCCGGGAGATCCAACATACCTTGATGTGGTAGGTGTGCTTGTCGTCGTAGGGGGCATTGAAGACGATCTTGGTGCCGGGCTGGGTGGCGATATCTCCGGGAGGAACGGACTGGGCCATGTCGACGACTTGGTGTGAGGAGGAGACCGCGAGGGCGGGTATTTATAGGGAAGAATGGCTCATTTTCCATCAATGCCCTCCAGTCAAAGAGCCATTTAGTCAGTCAAAGAGGGGGATCAGACAGACCAGGAATCTTACTCTCCTCATTTGACTCGATTAGAGACTCGGAGACAGAGGAGATTAGCGGATCTCAATGGAAAGATGCGGATTAGAAGACAATGGAACCGCAGGGAGTACGGTAAGGCGACATCGATCAAAAACTGAAATAAAGTATGTGGTCTGTCCCGTCGAACTACCGTAGTCCATTGTATGATTGACCACTTGAAATGCTGCACAAGCTAGCTATAATATGACCCAATTTATCGATACAATCAAGGGTTGTACTCGATGGGGAGGTTCTTTCTGCGGACCATGCCGTCTCCCTGGAACCACTCGCGACGGAACTGCTTGGCGGCACCATCGGGAGTGTTGGTCCACTCGATGGTGATACGGTCGTTGTTGGTGTCCTGAGGAGGGATCGATTAGTAAGGGTATGGGGATACGGCTACAGTATTCAGGGGCGGATCGATACCGTACCTCCTGTCCGTAGGCGAAGGCGTCGCAGGAGACAGCGATGAGGGCGTTCTCCTTGGGGTCGAGGACTCCGGATCCGGGCTCGACTCCGAGTCTCTTCATGTTGGTGGTCTTGAAAGCCCATCCGATACGGCGAGCAGAGGAGTTGGTCACCTGGAAAGGAAGAGGGGTTACTGTACGCATAGAGAAGGCCGAAGAAGTTACGGTAAATCACTAGGGGTACGGTACCTTGATGTGGTAGGTGTGCTTGTCATCGTAGGGAGCGTTGAAGACGATCTTGGTTCCAGGCTGGGTGGCGATGTCTCCGGGAGGAATGGTCTGAGCCATGTCGACGATTTGGTGTGAGGAGGAGGGAGATTCGAGAGGGTTATATAGGGAGGAGACTGGGGATTATCACTGAGGATCCCTAGTCAAAGGGGGAGCTCAGGCAGGGGAGGGACACCCAATCTTCAGATTTGACTCAATTAGAGACTGGATTACCTGGGGATCCTCAGTCAAAGGGGAGGCTGAGATATTAGAGACGTGGATCTCTCGGGCAAACGAGATCTCTGGACTGAAGCATTGCTGTCTAACACAGTGAACGTCTGACAGATGAGCCATTTTTATATAAAAAATAGCCATTTTGGGGGTGATCCATTGTGAAATTTTGAGCTAAGATCGAGGAAATCGGTATAGTGACGTAGTAATGGCGCAATCTGGTAGGTCAAGAGGAATACTGTGGATCCTCATCGAAATAACTCACAATCGATCAAATTGTCAATCGAAATTGTCAGTTTTTTTGTGATTGAGTAAATTTATCATGTCAAGTAAAGGCAAGCAATAATAAGGACAATATTGAAGATGTTACTGTAGTATTTGAGGATCCAGAATCGCCTCCCGTCGAGGAGGTCACAGAGAGATATTTTCTCGTTATTTTTCCTATCGACTGGCGAGATAGAATGTGGAATGGAGAAAACTTGGGTATTTCTTTGAGCAGTCCACAATCATTTATGATCCTGAAAAATCCTCGTTTTTTTCCAAAAAAAGAACAAGTAGAAACACAAACCAGGCAAGGTTCAGCAATAAAGCTGGAACATTAGCAAGGACAAATATCCAGGACGCATCAAACAAGCACACAATGAAAAAGAAAGTAATGTGAGCGCCGAAATCGAAATATTGCCTCTGAAATGTTATTTTAAAAGCTATTGTAATTGATTAGGGCTCACTTGTTGGAGAGCAATAACATCACTTGGACTGAGATCATTGTCATTGCGGCCATTGTACTTCTGAAAGGCTATTTAGATATATCTGGAATCTGGAATCGTCATCAATAGAAACCTCACATCAGTTCCGTGAAAAGCAATTTAAGCAGATAGTGAGCGATTTCCACTTTAGCAATCATATTCACGATCTGGAGAGAAAAAATGGAGGATTTCAATGGATCTTATGAACCAACCTTTTCTTCGACACTTTCCATGTTGAAAGCTTTTCGAAATTATTTATACTCTTATATTGACTCATTTTTTCGCGTTTCCTAGGCCATTCGCTTCACGCCAGCCCTCTGGCAATGCTGAATTTCAGCAAAAAGTACTTTCACATGACGGCTTCGAACTCGCGGTTAATAATTCGAGGCAATTCAGACAAATACAATCATAAATGCGTTTATCACAGCTCATCACAGATCCATACTGACTTCGGACAGACCCGTGGTTTCGGTTTTTAGGAACCGGGAAATACTGTGATACAAAGGGATTTGACCCTGGGGAAAATAACAAGTCATTGGTACAACAAGTGATATGGATGGGGATACGGTATTCAGGGTATGCTGGAGCCGGGAAATCTCGGCGCCGGGAAATAACAGAACCGGGAAGTCTCAAAGCTGGGAAATATCAGAACCGGGAAGTCTCAAAGCTGGGAAATACCAGAGCCGGGAAGTCTCAGAGCCGGTAAATACCGGGGCCGTCATTTACAGGCATCCCTTGGCGCAGCACAGCGCGGCCGAGGCGACGATCATGTTGACGACGTTGAGTACGAGGGCACCGCAGGCGAGCCAGAAGGAGTACCCGATCTGGTTCGTGATCGCGAACGGATTGGTGGGGTCGATTTGGGTGATGTCTGCAATGGGTTCATTGATGAGGCCGCTTGAGAGGTAAAAAATGAACATTATTTAGGAAACCTTCCTTTATTTATCTCTTTCAAACAGTTTTCTATTCCCCTTTTTAATCATAAACCATGTTTCACATTAATTCAGACAAGAATCACGTCAACAGACCTACATAACTATCTACTACCAAGAAAATCTACCCGTGTACTACTTCGTTCATGGTAATGTGACGACAAATAGTCGTATATGTATTTTCGAAGCTCCAAACACACCAATCCATTCGGGATCACCGATAATCGCTGCCAAACAAATGTAATTCGGTAATAAACCGCGCATTTAAGAGGACCTTTCGGCATTTTATGTTTCTATTTGTTTTAAAATTATTACTTAATTTCGAAACTCGCAACTCACCAATCCAGTCGGGATTGCTGAAGATGGCGTAGAATGCGACTGCGATCGCGAGGAAAACGACCGACAGGAAGGTGAAGATGGAGAGAGGATGGAGGATGTACTGGAAGTTGATCTTTGATCTTCCAGTCCCTAGACAAATTCCTGGACGCAAATTTGTTAGTCTGATCATCCAATGGCTGATTCACTCTTATCACTCAAAACATTAATGATTTTGAGTCATCTGGACTCGGTTTTTACGATCTGATTTGTGAATATATGACCGATAAGGGCCGTTTTGTGTGAAGAGCGTGGAGTTGCGAGCACACAAAATTCTTTTTTTTGTTACTACGTGCCTAGTCATCCGGTTTAAGCGTTATACGATCGTTAGATCACACTGTACAGTCGATAAAAACGAAATAAAATATTATTTTTTATTTTATAAAATGTAAAACGCACCTTCTTGCAGCAGCAAGCGCAGATGGAGATGACGTTCCAGATGAAAGCGATCACCTGCAATTGGGAAATGACAGAACGCCCTCACGCAATGGGAAATGTGACAAGACCTCATATTTTTGGGAAATGACAGAAAGCGAATGCACCACGGACCTGGAAGGCGAGTCCGATGCACATGCAGGCTACGACCGTCTTCTCAGTCCATGGGAGGGCCTGGAATTAGGTAGAGATCAAAGATCACGATTCGAAAATGGGAGATCAAAGATCACTCACATTGAACCACGTAGCGCAGTCATCCCAGCTGAAGATCTGGTTTTGTTGAACATTCTGGAAGATCAAAGATCAACCTCCCGAAAGATCAAAGATCACTCACATCTCCTGGATACGCGCACGTAAACGGCAGAATTCCTTGAGAGATGTCGTCAATTGTGTCCTTGACGTCGGGGAAGCTGTAGGTCGTCCAGCCTGGAATTGGGAAACGTCGACCACACTATTTCCCATTCTAGTCAAATTTTGCATTGCGTGTGCCTCACTAACGATCGTCGACCACACCAATCCCGAGTCTAGTCGAATTTCGCATTGCGTGTGCCTAATTAGTAATCGTCGCCCTCGTACCTGGTGTCACCATCGACGTGATCGTCATGGCGGTCGCCACGAAGCAGATCACACCGTAGACGATTTGGACGAGGAAGGAGCACATGATCTACCTGGAATATCGATTGGAAAATTAATTATTTCGAAAATAGTGGCGCACCAAGTTCAAGCAATCACGCCGTGCAAGCAATGGTCCATTGGATATTCTTCATACAGATAGACAAATTGATAAAAGGAAAATGAGTGACTCAAGGATTCGAGGAGTGAGGAAAAGGTGTCGAATAAGGAGACTAGAAGGTCTCATGCCTCTTCAGCTTCACTCTATCCCCCATTGATTGTGATTTTCGATACTCGAGATGACAATTATTTAGGAGCTAACATGTAAAACCTACGTATGAGACGACAAATGTCGAGAAGCCAAGTAAGGAGAGGAGAAGGCGCGAGGTCTACTGGCTTCACACATGCGTTATCCCCCATGTTTGCCTAGCTGTCATAAAAATGGAAGCGATAAAGTTTTGGGCGTGAAGTTATTGGGCAAACCCCGCTGCGTTTTGAACAGAGATTCGTCAACGCAAACGATGTATTATCTTCGGCAAAAGTGCAAAAACTCCTTGAAAACCCTTTAAAAATGTATAAAAAAGAGCGAGAAAGAGAAAGGAAACTTCTGGAGAAAAGAAGCGGTTTGCACAAAGGCAAGTGAGCAGTTTGATCCTTGTTATCTCCCAAACGGAGGAAACAAAGGGTGTGAATTCGGCAAGGGAATCGTGAAAGGATTCGATGAGAAATCGGTAAGGTGCGCCCGGTCGGCAGAATTCCTGTGTGATTCAATGATTTTGACGGCTTTAATCGGCCAGAAAGGCGAGAGAGCGTGCAAAAAGAGGAGAGTGATGTCATGCCAAGCTATCCCTACAATGGAAGACGACCTCGCCTGGAGGATGGGAAGGGCTTACTGATCACTGATAACACGCAATCAGTGTCTGATTTGTACACTGATTGCGTACGCCGTCCTACTCTCTGGCTGGCTAGAGAAGGCGAGAGAGCACGACAAAGTGAGAGAGTCAGACAGTAACCTAACGATGCTATGGTTAGAGATAGCGAGAGAGCACGGCAAAGTGAGAGAGTCAGACAGTACTGCTAACGAGCCGACTATGACGAATGGTTATCTGAATGGATTGTCACGTCAAAACGGATGGAAAAGGGCGGAAAAAAGCAGGAAACAGGGCGTTTTCGACGTGGAAAATCCATTGAAAATGGAGTTTGTGCGTGCAAAGCTTCGATCGGATGCGTGACATTCAAAATGGAGATGATTGGTCTGGGAGTATTGAAGAAAAGCTGCTAAATCATGTCTTACTGCATGATATTGGAAGCTTTTTTTGAGAAAATATTGCTACTTTTCATACTTTTTGACTTCTAAGTAGGGTTCTCGAATTGGGCGGCGCCCAGTCCGCCCAATTCCAAAATGCGTTGAATGAATAAAGCCTAATACGCCCGATTGCGAACAAAGGATATTGGCTGGGCGCCCACGGGCGCCCATTCCTCTCATTCACCCCGCGATGAGCGGTTCACTCACTCCATTTCTCTCACTCTCGCTCCCCTCTCGCTCATTCCTCACCAATTCACCCTCGATATCGGTTCGGTTTCAACAGTCACTCATATTAAACGCCCAGTGGGCGCGAACAAAGGAAATGCGCCCAATTGGGCGTCCATCATTCTGCGCCCAACTGGGCGAATCTACCGCCCCGCAAAAGCCCAGTTGGGCGGAATGCCCCAATAGGGGGAACCCTACTTCTAAGCCTTCGACGATGAGGAACAAAGTTTGCATTGCAAAAAATAGATTTGTTTGTCTAGACTCTAGAAGACTAATAAAGTAATCGCCAACCGCGAGAATCACAGCAATAAAAGATATGTATGAAGCATATTTCGATCAATTTCGATAAATGGTCTACCATTGATTTGTTTATCGCTTGACACGACTACGACATTGACTCATCCACGATAGGTAGTCAAACAAAATGACTTTCCGCTCCTTCATTTGCTTTTTATTTATTTTTCCGATCCAAATCAAGCCAAGATTGACCAATTCAGTCTTGCAGCAGTAAAAACAAGTTATGAAACGTATTCCAATAATTTTTTTGGGAAAAGGTCTTTTACTTATCATGAGATTCTTTCACCGAGTAATATTTTCACAACTACGTACTTGACACATCCTCGATAGGTAGCCAAACAGAAGTGACTACCCACACTACTTCTTTGAATATTTTTCTAGTGGCTTGCCGACATCGACCAATCATCGCTGTTTCATCGAAGGAAGAAATAACTTTGAAACGTATTTGTAATGACTTCATTGAACAAATTTAACCACCCGCTCATGGGCCTCGTTTTCCACCTAATATTTTCGCAATGTAGACATCATGTAACACTTGACTCATCCTCAATCGGAAGTCAAACAGAAGTGACTGACTCTTCCTCACTACAACATCGATTTTTTGACAGAAAATGCGCCAACAATTGACTAACTCTACATCCCAAACAACAAGAGGCTGCTGTGAAACAATAAAAATAATACTCAGTATCGCTGCTTTACTTTTCAAGAATCCCTTTGCACTGAATACTTTCCAAAATCCCCATCATCACTCGGGTGCACTCTCGTGATTCCAGGTTGCCTCCATCACGGGATCTAGCAACGGTCAGGCCCTCTCCATTTCCCCTGCCATAGCTTTCACATTCTCCCCAGTAAGCCCCATCAGCTCTCGGGTCTTCTCTTCTCAATGCTTCTCTGATCGGCTATTCTATCTCCACCCCTACTCCCCTTTCCCTGGCTTCACGTGCTTTCAACGCGTTTCTCTTCATTCTCGTCTCTTGTGATACATTGACACGCGCATTCAGCACATCGAAAGGCCCATTGATGATACGAAATCGCGAATCCCCTCCCTCCAAAACCCACACCAGCTTACAGCCCACCCTACCCCCTTTTGCCCTGGCTTCACGTGGTTTCCACATCCGTCTATTCATTCGTTGCATTCTCTTGAACTACAACAACGAGAAAGCCACTTTCCACCCCTAGATGAAGCAATTGCTGCTCCGAAATAGAGAATCCCTCATAAAACCACGTCAGCCTAGAGCCCTCGGGACCCCATCAGCTTCGTGTTTCCCTGGTTTCCTCATCCTCCCTCCTCTTCCCCTTCTGTTGCCTTACTCTCTCGCTAGTCATAGAAGGCGAGTGACCGTGCGAAAACGAGAGAGTCAATGCTCCCGTACTCCCCTCATGAAGGTGACTCACCGCCCTCTCCCCCTTGACAACTACCGGTAAACAGAGGCAGAGAGACATCAGCGGAACAATTTCCCTCCTTCTTACTCTATCTCTTTCTCGCCCTCTCTAGACGATCAGTGAGTGCGAGAGACTGTGAAAAAGGGAGAGAGCGTGAGAGAAAGAGAGGGGGCTAGAGAGTGCTGTCGGGAGGGAGGGCGCAGGTGGTGAGAGTCGGTAGTTGGGGCAGCGATAGATGAAAGGATTCAGAGAAGAGACTATTCACTACTCCTGCTGTGCGGTGACTGGTTTGACTCACTTGACTTTGTCACTCGACTTATTTTTCAACAATTGAGCTACGGCTTCTTGTAACTGATGCTCCTTGTGGTCTACTGAACCTCCCGCACTGCTATCGGTTGCGTTTCATAGACAGTTCTTTACTACCTTCCGCTGTTAGTTTCAATATATCAGTCACTTTCTTATCCCAAAAGAATTTATTACTAGTGCTCATAGAACTCAAAACCAAATAGAAAGGCGCTAGGGTTGGCATTTTGATTCCCAATGGGAATCACCCAAAACGAGGAATGAGTGGGCGACTCATTTTTGTGAAATTGTACTTATTTTCGCCTTTGAAGATTCTTTGAAACATAAAAATATAGCCTTCATTTCACATTTTCACATTTCGGAGCGGTCGTTCATTCGGCACTTCATCCATATTGAATCAAGCTCTAATTAAGAGATCGTAATGGGACCATACGTGCTAGTGTGCTCTCCAAATTTGGGCTTGATCTGATGATTTTAAACCGAGTTATGCCTTTGGGAATCAATGATTCCCAGAATCATTGATTCCCAGAACCTTTGATTCCCAGAATGAACCGCTCCGAACGCGCGGAATCAAATGAGAATGGGAATCGCAAAGAATCAAAATGCCAACCCTTTAAGGCGCTTACTAGCTTCGCCTCCCGTGAGATTTCGTGCGCTCTTTACTCACTTTATTTTTAACTCGGGTTTCGACAAAATTCGCTGCTCCATCAATTCATCAATTCTCTACACCTGTTTAGGGATTCTTAAACTGAATTAGTCCGGTTGAGTTTCACCGCGAGCTCTTTAATCGTCCCATCTCATAATTTCAATCCCAGCGCTCCTCCTTTTTCCAACCAGCCAATCATTCGTGCTTTTTTTGTTCTGATTCGGAATCAGAGATCAAATACCCCTCTTCAGATCAAGAATGGGATATAACGACTACAACAACGGTCCTCCTCCCCCTCAGTACTACAACCAGCAACCGGGAGGCTATGGACAGGTATTGTTTGATCTTTGATCTTTACCGAGCACTGATGGAGCTCTAGCAAGCTCTGTTTGCCCATGTGATGTTGCTTGATCACTACCGCTGAAACAACTATGACTTGCGCTCAAACATGCGCCTAAATCTCTAATCCTCGGAAGCATCAAAACAAGCTTTGCCGGAAATCTATGACGTGTGTTATCCTCATCTTATCACCTGTTTATCATATTTGTGATTTCCCTGCATTTTTCATCATAAACCCTCTGACTCATCTACTCTGACAACAATAGCTCCTTGCGAAAGGAGTGAGTCAGCCCCAATAAAACTGCTGAGAGGTGGCGCGTTACTCGAGCAATTATTTCTTCTTCTACCAGAACACACCAAAACAAGAATCGAATCAATACCGTACTCCTCACTTTTTCCGCTCAAGACCAAAACCCATTTCAGGGCTACCCGCCGCAGCAAGGCTACCCTCCTCAGGGCGGCTATCCCCAGCAACCGCAAGTGATGTGAGTGACCTACCGAACTACCGTATCCGTTACCTACAGTACCGATTATCGATTGTCTACCAGCCAAAATAGCACCACAGATCATAAAATGCGCGGCGACAAACAGAGGTACTACTTCAGTAGAGAGACTCTCCTACTTTCTTGTGATCTCTCGTCGGTCAGAGTGGATGAGAGAGTGTGCAGAATGAAGAGAGTGCAGAGTAAAGGGCGGCAAATAGTCGGCAATTTCGCACGGGGAGAAACGAGGATGGAGGATAGGTTATCATCGACAAACAATCAAGTTTGATCTACCGAATGAAAAAAAACGAAGAAAAAGGATGAAAAGTAGGTGAAAATACTGACGACTGTCGAGTGACCATCCTTATCTTGCTTATTCTTATCATTATCAGTCAACGCCCCGTCGCTTGACTCACCGGAGATCAATTCCATTCCTGGCTTGCACTTTTCTTAAAATATTTAGCTTTTTTTTCATCCCAAATTAGTCCTCAAATCATCAAAAATGACTGTGGATACCACGTTTCCACTCCATTCTGATTTTTTTCATTCCAAAATAGTCTCAAATCGATCAAAATGCACAAAATGCGTCGATTTCAAAGATCAAAGACCATTTTTTCAGCTACCAACAGGCGCCCCCGCAGCAGTCCTCCGGTGGCGGCGGCATCTGTGCAGCGCTTCTTGCCGGTAATTTTTATTTCCCGCCATTTCGAAATTCAAATATTGATGGCGCGAATTCAAATTCGAATTCCCAGGTCTCTGCTGCGGCTGCTGCATGGAGGCGTGCTGCGACGACTGCTGCTGCTGCTGCTGCTAGGCGGCTACCGTACCCCACCGTACCCCAACTATCGATCGATAACTGAAATTATTCCCTGAATCTCGCATGCCCATTGCATAATCGCCTTAGACCATGTGATGTTTTGATATACTCTTCGGTCTTTTCCCCCCATAATTCCCGGGATTACCCTATTGTTATGCACCAAAAGAGAGAGGTTGTGAATGCATGAACTATACGGCCGGTGAACTATTGTATGAAAGTGATTAAACGCGTCTCTGGTTATTCGTTCACGGTTGAAAGGACATTTCGAAACGATTTTATGAAATTAAAATTAGCGTTTTGTGTACATTTTTAGTAGATAGTTCAGTAAGGTCACTGAGGCAAAAGTAGGAAATAATTGGGAAATTGTTTTCCGCCTACCTACTAATTGGTGCTCGTTACTTGTACACGAGCAGGAAGGGCGAGGCACTTTAATTGTCTATCTCTCTCCAATCCGCCCGCTCTCTCGCTCTGTCTAACCGGTGAAAGAGCATGCAAAATAAAGAGAGTGAGTTCAAACCGGTACAAAGGGCGTGTGAAAAATCACTAGAAAGGAGCCGAAACGACGGGCGAACACGAAAAAGAATGAGTAGAACAAGAACAACTATCATGGAGGAAGGACAGTCTACACAAGATAATATTATATTTGAGTTCGATTACAGTTGGTCTTGCTTTTTACTACAAGCTCACACAAAGTGTTTCGGCATAATGCCCGAAGCCTATGAACTGCACCGAAAGGATGGGCGGATGCGAAAAAGAATGTGAAGAACACGACCGACGTTAATTTGGAATTACTGAGGAAGGATTGAGATGAGTTTCAGACATCGTACACAAGGTAATAAACTCTAATGGACTTTGATGAAGACTGAGCCAGATACTAAAACACTAGTTTTAAAACTATCGAAGCCTAGATTCCACTGGGAGGAGGAACCGAGTGGAATCTAAGAGTGAGTGTGGAATTCAATCAGGCTACGTGGCCTACTCTACTCCAGGCCCTAATTCCACGTCAGCCAGGACAGTTGTTGATTGTGCCATCAGCAATGTGGTATCTCAGTTACGAAATTGACAGACTCGAGGAGTGATGGTCGCACTCTCTCGATTTCACACGCTCTCTCGCTGCTCTGACTGGCGAGAGTCAGGGGAAAATTAGAGACGACAAGAATCTGGGATAAGAGACCAATCCATCTCGGATAATGTGGGCTGGTGAAATGGAAGAGCGAGGCTGGGATTTCTCTGAGTGTGTCTCGGACATCCCTCGGCCAGTCTATGCTGATGACTAAACGCTAGAGTTCAAAAATAGCGGTAATCGTCTCTTAATTTCAGGCACTCTCTCATCGGTCAGGGAGGCGAGAGAGTGTGCAAAATGAAGAGACGATTACCCGTATTTCGAACTCTACTAAACGCCACAGAGAAACACGAGCACATTGATGAATCGCAAGAAACGCCAGAAAGATTCGAATTAGGAATGAACAATAGCCCTACATTTCATGTAATGATACTCAAGAGACAAATAAGAAGAGAGACCAAAGGAAGCGACAACTTTTGAACGGCGACTGTTTGCAAAACAACCGAAAACTAAGCTCTCGCAAATAGAAGAAAGGCAAAACAAGAGAACGAAATTATATGAATAGTTGAGCGGAAAATGTCAACTTTGAATTTGGTTAGCTTTACGATCGACAATGAGTAAGACAGTCAATTACGAATCCTATTCGAGAGACCTGCAACAGGAAAGAGGTCTCACTTGCAGACTACTCTAGAAGTGCCTAATCCACTTTCTCTCACTCAATTCTCTCCTCCCTCTCGGATTCTAGAGGGATTTCACTGTTGCCCGGGCGATCCTGGGCTCGAGTGAGAGATAAGTTAAGGCCTGGGGCATTTCTAGGCCGTTAATGGAGTACTAATTCAGCAGAATCAGCCTTCAGCAAATATATTTTGATATTATTAATATCTTTATCGCTCAAATAAATCACTGAAATCACAAGTCGATGGATATCTCAAGGCATCAGATGCAGATACCCGTAATCAGCACGAATAATCACTATGTACAAATCTCTGATCGTCAAAACAATAATAAAGCAACAATAACACTCGGGAACCGTGGACTAGCACCTATGGGAAAAGACAGAACGCCCTCACGCAATGGAAAATTTGACTAGGTCTACTGCTGATTCTGATAGGCGCACGCGGGCGGTTGGTAGGGCTGATACTGTGGATAGACTTGGTTCCCAGACGAGAAAGCGCAGGCGGGCGGCTGATTCAGAGCCAGGGGTGGCAGTGACAAAGAGGGGTAAAAGGCGGCGGGGTCGTGGGTGTCGTAGGGCGGGGAGGGTCGCATGGTCGTCGGCTGCATCTGCTGCAGAGGCTGCTGAGTGAAGGAGGGCGTGTAGAGGGGACTGCCGATCTGGTGACCGCCCTGATCCGAGTGAGGAGAGTCGAGACACGAGGGACCGGAGGAGGTCGAGGCCTGCAAGTAGCGTGGTGTGGTGGAAAAAGACAGAAACGATGGTTCTGTTGAAATTTTGATTGAAATACAATTAGTAAAAGTCAGAAAGAAGCACACCATACCTTCAATCCGGGAGGTGACGGGGTCGTGCCTTCGGAAGACGGCGTGGGTGACTTGATCTTCTTGATCGTTGGCTTCTAAATTTATTAATTAGCCACTAATTAACTTAATTATGCTAATTACCTTGATAATCCTCGGAGGCTGGATGGTAGTCGTCCTTGCCGGGAAGTTAGAGTAGGAAGAGAGGCCGATGATGGGGCAGCGGGCGCGTGCAACACGCAGCCTGAAGATTGGGAAATGACAGAAAGCCCTCACGCAATGGAAAATTTGATAAGAATATAATAAATTTGGGAAACGACAGAAAGCTCCTGCACCAACCTCTCCTTGATTCTATCGTATCCCTTCTCGTGCGCGAGCGCTTCGGGAGTGCGCTCCTTCTGGTCCGCAAAGTCCTGCAATCAATAATTGATTACCGTAATCCTTTGAATAACACGATGATGCAATATTGCATAATGATGATGCAATCACTCACCAGACTGGCTCCGGCCTTTAGAAGCTCGTCGACAGCCATGAAATTGTCCCTGTTGACGGCGAGCCATAGTGGCGTCGCCTCTTCGACGTCTTGAGCGTCCTGGAAGTGAACTGGTAAATGACAGAAAGCCCTCACGCAATAGAAAATGTGATTGGACTCCGAGATTATTAGTAAAAGACAGAAACTCACTTTGTTCGCATTCTTCGACACCAGAAACTGGATCATCTTTGCATTGTCAGTGTTCGATTGGGCTGCATGATGAAGAGCAGTGCGACCCTTATAGAAGTGCGAGCGTTTCTGGAAGATCAAAGATCACGTTTGAGATCAAAGATCAAAGACCAACCTTATCTCCGGCATAGTTCACATCTGCTCCGGCCTTCAACAGCAACTCTGCTCCTCTGATCGAATGAGTGCAACTCGCTGCGTAATGCATCAAAGCAGTGCGATCCTCCAGGTCGACTAGCTCGAATTTGGCCTGAAACGGGTTGTTTTTGATGTTGTTTTGATTGTTTTGACGCATTATTAGCTCAAAACAAGGCAAAACTAACTGAATCCTTGTAGAACTTGTGCGCGATCAGCAACTCCATGCAGCGATCATCACCATGCTGCGCGGCTACGTGAAGTGGCGTCATGTCCAGCTGCAGAGATCAAAGATCAGACTTGTCAAAACAACAACAACAACAACAACAACAACAAACCTCATTATCCAGTGAGGGATCCGCTCCAGCTTCCAGCAGTCTTCTAACGATCGGAAGACGGGCGTTCTCACAGGCGTAGTGTAGTGCGGTGTTTCCGTCTGGAAAAGGAAAAACATGTTATTGTTTTGATGAATAACAACAACAACAACAAAAAACATACCCATATCCTGAGCGTTGACGTTCACTCCAAACGAGATGAGGAGGAGACAATCACTCTCTACATCTGCAGAGCTCTTCTTGGTGTTAAGTGCCAACCAGTGGAGCGGAGTACGTTCGTAGCGAGTGGATTGGGAGAAGAACGGGCGGTGCTGGAATATTGTTTTCTTTTAAAGAGAAGCATTCCAAACACTAGCTTTCATTCTCCATGGCCATTTCGTAGGCGTTGTGAAACCTACCTCAACTACTCTGCTATGACTCATAAATCGATCAAAATCTGCTTGAAACGCATTTGATTTTGACTAATTGCCCATTCAGCAGAGAAAATAGACGCAGTAAATATAATAAATAAATAAATAAGTAAAGCGAACCTCCGGCACGATTCTCTCCTCCCCGATCGCTGCCAACTCCAGGGGGTTCGACGCCGACAGGGGGACGGGGTCAGGACGAGTCTTGAAGACGGGAGCGGGCATCTTGGAGGAGGGTTCGCCGAAGGACTGAAGAGGATTCATGAGGGCTCTCTCGAATTCGCATGCTCTCTCGCCGCTCTGACTGATGAGAGACGATTCTCTCAAATGTCTATGCTCTCTCGCAAGATAAAGCGAGAGAGTGTGGGAATGAGGAGAGACAGAACTTTGCTCGAGTAAGATTTTTTGGCCCTGCTTTACGTTCTCATCAATGCAATAACATTCCTTATTTAATTGAGGCTTGAGTGAAACGCAACCATTTCAGCCCAATCTAGAGTGAAAAGGCGAAAATCTACCTGGAATCCATGGTACCCATTCATGCCGAGGATGTTATTCGAATAGTAGTTGCTGGTGCATTCCCGGGCGGCCTCTTTGCCTGGAATTAATCTATAAAGTCAGTCCTCGATCAACCGCTTGCGTGTCTCGGATTACTGTAGGCGACAGTTCGAAAAACTCACACGGCGGCATCCACACCGGGGCTTCAATCACGTGTCTCCTCTTCGCGCCGACGATTACCATAATTGCAACGAAGAGAACACAAGCGACTACAGCAGCTACTGTAGCCAGTGAGCCTGAAAGGGTACGGTATCTTACAGTATTATTGATTCTACCGTACCTGATTCCTTCTCTCCGGGACCTGTCGATCGTCCCGACTTCTCGATCAAAGCTGAGTGAATGGGCATAGACTTGTTGAGCGGCTGTAAACAATCAGTTAGCGATCGACTACCGTAATCTACCGTAATCCCAATCTACCGTACCTCCTTAGCCTCCGTCGCTCCGATGAACAGCGCCACGGCGTAGGCGTCACTGAAGCACTCGTGTGTGCACTCGGCGAGATCGACCTGGAATCAATCGATATTACAGTAATCCTAGGAATACAGTAATCCAATCGGTCGGTGTACGGTAGGATTATCGATTACCTGGATGACGACGAGGACTCCGTTCACGTTTTCCTCAGTGTATCTTCTCACTCGACTCGAATATTCGACTCTGGCGTCAGTTCGCGATCCGAAATCGACCCTTTGACCCTCTCCGTCCCTCGAATTCCACTCGAATACATCCATTTCTCCATGGGTCTTCTTGACGGTTACGGTAGTCCTCAGTCGATCGCCGATTGACTTTAAAAATTCGTCCACTTTTGAAACGAAGGTTGCTGGTTTGACCAGCACGATGAGTGTGATGTCCGTCTGCAATTTACCAATTTCAATTTTACTCATTTTTTTGCATTGCGTGTGCGATTAGTAAACCTCACCATTGTGCCGTTTTTCCTAATCTCCGGTTCCGGTCCGGCACAATCGAAGCCGTCGAATAGACAATTCTCATTGTTGCACTGCTCATCGCACTTTCCGTCCTTGAAACGACGAGCGCAGAATGAAGGAGAGGGACATCTGAAGAAAGTCAGTCCTCGATAACCAATCAAAGTGTCTACCGTACCTCGAGAAGGGTACGGTACCCGCCGAGCAGTCTCCACCGTCAAATCCACACGCGAAATGGTTGCACTCTTGATTGCAGATTCCGTTTCCGGAGAGAGAAGAGCAACCGCTGAGGGAGCACTGGGATGAGTCGGCTCTGCAAATAAATCGGTTATCGATTACCGATCGAAGTGTAGTTGGGTTACGGTAGTCGACTCACTTATCCGCCGTGCTGCAATTGGTGGGAATCGTGCACAGTCGACCGCCGAAGCCGCGAGGACAGGAGCAGGAGTAGCCACTGAATAATAATTTTTTATCGGATGTTGTGCATGAATCGCTCTACCCAGCCCCAATCACTTTCATAGAATGGTTGAAACACACTACAATGCAAAAATAAGAAATTGCGCTCGTTTTTATGCCTTTTCAGTTTCATTTTTGCCGCCAAGACGAGAAAAGATGGCTCGAAAACGCCCAGCTCACAGCAATTCCTCTTGATTCTACACTCAAATGTACTACTGTTCCGTTCTATTTCAAAATGTACAATCCATTGCCCATATTTTGCTACTTATATAGCCTGAATTGATTAAACTCACAGCAGCTCCTCCTTATTCTTCACACAAATCTTGTTCTCAGTGCAGGTCACAGAGCTACAGGGATCTTCATATTCCAGTTGGCAGTTGGGCCCGTCGAATCCCGCTCGGCATTGACACTCATTCCGCACGCAGCGACCGCCGTTCAGGCATTCTCGGTGACCTACGAATTATTTATTAGTTTGGTCCCTGGACGACACGATAATTTGACGAGTAAAGAAATTGAAGTGTAAAAACGTACTACTGCATCCGCCCGACTCGCATCTCAACCCGAATCTTCCCTCGGGGCAGAGACACTTGAATGATCCGTTCTTGTTGAGGCAAGTAGAACCATCGGCACACGGAGAAAGAGCGCACTCATCGATGTCGATGGAGCATTTGTCGCCCTGAAAGACCAAAGATTATTTTTATTGAACTAATTCACCCGGGCATATCAGAACTTGTAAAGGTTCTAGATTTTTGATAGTTTGTGAAACACAACTCGTTTTCATACGTTTCCACTTGTATTGACTTTCAAACAAGCTGTGCGAGAAGTAAAAGATCAAAGATCAAATTCCCACCGTCCATCCGGAATCGCAGATGCACTTCGACTCCACACAGTATCCATTAGTGCAGGTGTCCGGCCGACAAGCCAGCGTCTCGTTACAGTACCTCCCTGAATATTGATTTTTAAGAAATTATCGATTTTCGAAAATCGATAATACCGTACCTCCCCTGCCCTCGGGGCACTGACAGCTGTAGGAGTCCACGCCATCGACGCATGTTGACCCAGGGGCGCATCGATTGTTCACGCAGTCGTCCTGAATCAGGGTTACGGTAGGGTACGGTAGGTCGTGCGGTGGGTCACTTACCGTATTCCTTTCGCATTTTCGGCCATCGAACCCGTCGAGGCACGCGCACATGTAGCTGCCCGGGCGATTGATGCAGGTGCCGAACTGGAGAAAGATCAAAGATCAGATAGATAAAGATCAAAGACCAAAGATCAAAGATCAAAGATCACTCACATTCTCGCACGGGTTCCTCTCGCACTCGTTCTCGTCGACCTCACAACGTGCTCCGCTCCATCCGCGAGGACAGACGCAGTCGCCTGAGAGATCAAAGATCAGATTTGGAAGATCAAAGATCAGTAGGCTACAGTATCCAGGCTACAGGATCCAGGCAGTACCTGTCGAGCTACAGTATCCATCATTCCTGCAGGCCTCATCATCAGCTGGGTTCACACTGCACTGAAGTCGCTGCTCACACTGCGAGCCGGAGAAGGGCGGAGGACAGGAGCAGGTGAAGCCAGAGGGCTGGAAAAAGAGATTGATTGATTGAAGAGTGCTTATTTTTTGTTAGATCGACCGGCTTTTTTTTGAGGCAAGAAACGCACCAAATTCAGATCAAAATCGCATTATATTATGCTATTTTTTCAATTCCATTCTTCACACCAATACATGGCCGCTGTTTTTATCGTATTGAGGAATGCGTGAAACTCATTTCATTCTTGATTGAAGACTCCCTTGCATTCCCCATAAACCCACACCTATGCCATTCCCTAGCACCTCATCAAAGACCATGGTGTTGTTTAGGGACTGAGAATGATTGAGAGGGATCATGAATAGCAGCAATCGTCTGACTCTCTCATTTCGCGTACTCCCTCGTCTCTCTGACCGACGAGAGATCACTCTAAACGAGAGAGTGCCGAATTGTCATCACCACCCCAAGGGCGAATTCCCTCGTTAGAGAACTGCCAATGGGAAAATATGGCCGGCGGTTGGTCAAAGAGATTAGAAAGTACGAAGAAAGATAGAAAAAGACACGAACAAAACTCGCTCTTCGACTGTAGAACTCCCGTGATTTATGGTGAGAAAGCTGTTCCTTACTGTACTTTCTCTCACTTCAACCGGTTTTAACGAGTGAGAAATACGGTAGATTTCGAGTCACACTTTGGATAATTAGGGGAGTAAATGTTCCCCGCTCTATTTAGAACATGGGAAAGTGAGGAGACCCGCGAAAATAGAGAGATACTGTAACTCAGTTTGCGATTCACTTACCGTATTCGTGCAGTTTCCATTGTTCAGACAGGGTCGATCTCTCTCGCAGATACCATCAGAAGAAGGGCAGTTGGGTCCTGCAACGATTGTTTGATTACGGTAGTCTATAGATCGATTTCTCGAAGGAAATAATTCATCTGCTCTCGCGAGTATCTCATTATTTCCCGATTAATGGGAATTTAGAGCCCTCGCTCGGCCATTTTGTGGCACCCACTAAAGTTGACGCGATTTGAGTGCATCTGTGGGGTAAGAAAGGTGGGGAGAAGAGGGGAGGAAGGAGGAGGGG
>LS547900.1:124784-137112 GCA_900490775.1 Pristionchus maxplancki
AGGAAGGAGGAGGGGAGGAGGGGGAGGGGAGGAGGGGGAGAGGAGGAGGGGGAGAGGAGGTTGGAGATCCCTTAGATCGAAGAGAGTGAGAAATGCGATGTTGTCTACACTCCGTTGACAAGATTTATAGAGGGAATTGACAGATTCAATCGAAGAGAAGATTCAAAGTTCTCCGATTGATGATGTAATCGCTTCACACTAAAGGGGTAACCTTCCCATGAAGGAATCATTATCTCCAATCATAATAGACCATAATGGAAGCTCAATAGAGTGTGCAACCATATTGCGCGAGTCAAAGGAACCCGACAGCCGGTTCCGACCCAGAATGGGACCCGTCCGGAACCAGCCGGGACCACAGTAACCAGGTAGGTCAATGGGTCCACTCCCACCCCTACTGTATCCATACCCTAATCCTCAGTTGTAAATAAGTCCTGCCTATTATATCATTAGCACTATCTCCCCACGCAGATTATGTAATTGATCCTCCAGAGGTGTTGGATATCTTCCCTTCCCTCCCTAGATATATCCCCCAGCTTCCAATCATAAGGTCATTGGATTGCTAATCGACTAGTCACAGTCACTTTTTCTTCTCTCAATCAAGAAAAGGACGCGCTTTTTACGACTCTTACCCCCAGCCGAGAGACAGTCAAAAGTGTCCCATTACCCTATCAATAGAAGAAACTTGAGACGAGCGAGAGAGTGTTCGGATTTGAGAGACGACAGAGAAATCAGAGGAATAGATTTCGAGCCAAAAAAGTCTGAAGGGAATCGACTCTTTGCCTGCCTACCGACTGGTTTAATCGAGCGGAAAGTTCGAATGATGCCTAACTTGGGTCCTGAGAATGATCGAATACGGTAGATTATGGAATGGATAGACGGAGGGGAGATCAAACCTGGGATTCCACCCCTCTGGCATCGAATAATCCGATGTTCTCACTAGATAAAAGGAGGAACTGAGAATAGACAATGACAAAGAGAATGCGCTAATCTAAGTCTGTTCCCATAGGAAGAGTCCATCTAGGGTCTAAGTGATGACTCTATTGAGTCTATTGATCCCTTTGAAGTAATAAATTCGAAGCTATTTCTCACAGAAATTCGCGCGTTTCCCATTGCAATCCATCATTTTTGACACTTTGCGAAATGATTCTTCGAGCCCGGAAATTCATTGGACCAGCTGCATTCCCACATAGAAAATACACATTGTACGCCCTTTTGAGATCGCGCGATTGACGAGAGATAAGGGGAAAATGAGAGAGCGCAGACGATGAGAGGGAGATGAGAGAGTGTGGAAAATGGAGAGAGTGGAAGGAATGGGAAAAGTTATTGGAAGGAAAGATCGGAAGAAGGAAGGAATCTTACCATCACAAGTCTCTGAAGTTTCGCATGGAACGTCCAAATCTCCTGAAAAGATGAAAGTTCATTTCGGAAAACTTCGCGAGACCAATTGAATTCGGCCTTGTGGTCTTTTTCAAGAGGAACTTTGAGAATTTACCGCAGCCCCATTTCTCTTGAAGGTTTTCACTCATTTTCATCCTTGAAATTGATTGAAACAGACAGGTCGGCACTCTTTTTGTGCCCTGGAGCCACGGTTTTACCGCATTCAACGAGTGAATTAGAGGGTCTTGGACTAGAAATGATCTTGATTTCACCGTGAGTGTAATAGGGGAACATCTCTTTGGGTATAAATCACGAAAAAGAGAAGAAGAGGGAAAGTTTTAGTGCTTTCTAATGGGAACTGCGGGTCGAATTCGCTTGCAAAAAAGGGGAAAGAAAGTTCGAGAGAGAATTCAGTCGATTGCTTACCATTTGAGCATTTCTTGTGTTCACATCGAAGTCCAAAATGAAGAGCGTCGATGCATCTGAAGAAATATTTATTTATTTTCGAAATCGAAAAGAGGTCGATCAGTTTCCTCCGTCGCCCTTCCCCTTTCTCTCCACTGTGAAACATAAGTGGTGACGAATCATATCTGACCCTGTCTCTTTTTTTGCAACTTTTCTTCCTCTGTGGCGCCTTTCTGACAAAAACTGAGACTGTCCTTATGCCAAAGTGAAATCGATCCCTTCTTAGGTCCGAAGATGTTTCCCACTATGCCCCATAACCAGTCAATGTGATAGCCATAAAAGGGGCAAATATAGGCAGACCGCCTGTGGAGTTTTACGATTTGGCTGAGAAAACCACTGTACTCTTGTCAGGGTTCAGTCTATTCATGGGGGCTTACTCTAGATATGGGGAAATCAGCTAACAGTAAGGAGAGATTAGACAGAATTGTGGCCCGATTGCGCAATTTCTTACGGAAAGGAATGGATAGCCCTACTCTGAGGTCAGGAAGACCCTAAGGATAGGCAAAGTGAGATAATTGAACACTTCAAGGGAGAGGCAAAAGCAACACCGTGAAAGTTGTGAGAAACGCAAACATGGCCCAATTTCCTACAATCATGGTCTCTCAAATTCGCGCGCTCTCTCGTTCCATTATCATATCAGGACCTTATTTGACCTATCAGGTTGGGTTATCAGTCAGAAAAGAAAGAAAAGAGACATAAGAATATTTGCGGTTCCCAGGTTGATTCATTCAGGGGGATTCGAAACATGAATAAAGAAGGAGTACGCAAAGGTTGATGAATAGAAGGATGGTCAGTCTGACTCTTTCATTTCTCCATGCTCTCTCATCGACCAAGGATCAAAGATCAAAACTTACTGGCAATAGAAACGACTTTGTCCGAACTGAATGCACGCTGCTTGGTTCTCACATGAATCGGTAGAGCATTGACCTACAATATCGACTTTTTTATTTTCGAAAATCATTTTTGACCTACCAAATAGCAAATTCGAAGCGGCTCCAGTTATCAGCGAGAGGAGAATGAGGAACTTCATTATGAAGAAGAGAATCCTCTCCTATCCTCTGATTCCGGCTCTTGATCTTGATAAGCTGGAATGATAAGCTGTAGGGTGGAATTTAGCCAACACGATTGATAATAATGATAAAAAAGTCATAACGATAAATAATAACAATTATCTAATTAACAGCGCAAGGATAGGTGAGGATTAGCCAAGTGAAGTGAAGGAGAGAGAGGAGGGGAGAAGGGGGAGGGGCGTAGCTCCGCCCCTCTGGGAGCGGGGCGGACCGAGAGGGGGGTGGGAGCGTGTGATCGGCGAGAGAGCGTGGGAATCGAGGAGACGGGTGAAACTTTGAGTGCGATTGCGTCGAGATTTTCGTCGTTTTTGCATTTATCAGTTCCCATTGGCTCATCAGAAATGGGACTAGAGGGTTACACGGTTACGTAAGTAGTTGGGTGTCTGTCTCTCCATTGCTCTCTAGGTGGTCAGAGCAGACGAGAGACAATAAGAAATTGAGAGAATTAGAGAACAGCTGAGGGCTGTCAGCGATTGCGACATCGTGTGAAGGCAACGCAACAGAATCTGGACAGTTGAGCGATAATTTTGAACGTGGAGGGCAAAATGCGGCTTGGTTTGATATCGAAGGGAGGGAAGGTAGAACAAATGAGACGGTAATAACAACCAAAATATCACTGAATCTTATCAGAAAGTATGCAATATCAGACCCTCTCAAACTAAAAACCTAGCTTGGTTTTGAGGTGTTCGAAGATTGGGGAGCAATGGTTCACTCATATTCCTCAAAGGGACACGGAAAAGTCAGCGGAACGTCACAATCAGACAATTGAGCAATAATCTCCGAATGAGAAGGACAATGAGGCTTGATTTTGAGTTGGTCGAAGATTGGGGTGATTGCAAAGCGAAAATTCTTCCCTCAAAGGCTCGTCGTGTAAAAAGAGGAGACCACTGTGATCAGCCAAAGTTTTCACTGAATCTTGTTATAAGGCATCAGAACCATGCCTAGACCATACAACTTAGCTTGAATAGTTGAAATAGTGAGTGGACAGGTCACAACAATGGTTCACTCATTTTCCCCTCAAAGGCTCGTCGTGCGAAAAGAGAGACCACTGTGACCATGCGAACGTTCCCTGCGGCGGAGCTCGATCTGGAGCAGAGATTGAAGGAGAGAGCGAGGAGCAGAGATAGGGGGAAGGGGCTAAAATGAGAACGAAAATTTACCATCTCGGCTCGAGATAGAGATGAATTAGAGTGATCAGAGAAAGGAGGGGCTAAGATGAAAATGGAACTTGAGAGAGATTATCTCGATGGTCGAATTATTGATATCTCTCTTGTTGCTCTTAATTATTTTCTTTTTATATCTAATGATCTTTTCCTCGTCCAACACTTAAAATATCGCCAGACCAACTTCAATTGTCTCTGAAACTCATTCCAGTATCTGCATTTCCTTAGCGGTGAATAGAAATTGATTCCCAATCTCAAATTAGCGCCTTCCTTTCAGTCCCTTGCCTTCTTCCCTTCTCTCATGGATTCATTCCCCCAGGCACTTCCCCATCTTTATCAACAAAGGCGCTACCGGAAGTGTGACCGAGGGAACTACCGTACTCCTCCCTGATTTAAGATTGATACCCCTATCACTCACAATCAGATCATCAATCGACCCTGAGGGGTCTTCTTTCCCCCCAGTCTCTCAATTCACCCCAGGACACTGTGGGAAAATGTCAGAAAGAGAGTCGATCCATCTCTGACAGGTTCATTCTTTCGATTGAAAGGGAGATTTCAGATAGATCATTTGTTACTGATCCGAAGCTTGAGACACGTGCCGTTTGTTTCCAAAGTCTGTGAAAGAACAATCTCCCAAAGAGAAAGGTTGAGAAGAGTGACCGAATGAATAATTGTCTGAGAAATAGAGCGACTAACCGTTAGCCTTGAGAAAGACACACTGTTTCTAGTGAAGTGGGGGATTTATCGAGACAGAAACAAAATGAATCAGAAAGAAGGAACCGCTTTTAGTCATTTACACATCAAAAGAGTACTTGTGGAATCGGGAGTTATCTTGATCGGCACACTTTCAAGTATTCAGTTGGGTGAACTTTCCACTCCACCTTACTACCTTCCTTCCCCTTCATAGTTCCTCTGGATCTATCAGTCATTTGATTGATTAGTGACCGACTTCTTCCCTAATTACCCCACCAAACTGACTCCTTTTCATGTCCCGTGGGGACATTTCTGATTGCCGTTTCCGGTTGTGATAATTGATTGATTGGCAATGGGATCAACTTTTTGCCAGACGTTAGAAGTTGCATTCAAACACAGCAGGGGTCAATCCCATTCCCATCCAAGGTAATGAGGAAAAGTTCAATGAATGAGTGGCGTATTGAATGGGATAATTACTCGATGACTTCTCATGAACTTGGTCAATTGTTCTCGATTTCATGGTTCATTTCACCATTGAAAAGCACTGACAATAGTAACTACTATAGTAGTCGAAACGCCACTTTGTCGTGTTAGGGATTATGAGAGACTCAGAAGTGACCCAAGGATTATCGTTCTGAAACATAAAAGAAGAAGCGTTATAACTGAGAAAACCCTGCAAGAAAAGGAATGACTCAGAACAGATTTACTTATTTAGTCCCTATCACTGAATCGAGTGATTTGATATGGATGAGAACAGCAAACAAGAAGCCATTCTTCACACTCCCCGGGTATCTGTCATGATATTCCCTATCCTTCCTATGACACCTCCTAATGAGTCAACTTCTCACTCTTGAGAAGAGAGTGCGACCCACTTGAATCGATAAGACTGGGAAGATACCGTAATCAAACAGACCGGAATCGGTCGAATAAAGCGGAACAGTTTATCCACTCTGATACACAAAAGAGTCAACCTGAGCAACTACCGTGAGAAAAAGATTAGCATTGGGATTATAGGTCTTTGATGTTTCGCCTCTGCCTACTGAAGACCGGAAATGTGTAGTGTATAAAGAGGGCGAGAGAAGGGGGAGGGACAGGGATAAAGCTGGGAACGAAACAATCAAGATTCAAGTAGGATTACTTGGGAAACTACTGGGAGTTCATCGTAATCTAGTAATAATAGATCGGATCAGTTTACAGTATTCAATCTATCCATCAGTGATATCAAAGGGGTTCCTGGTTACAGTCCATGGGATCCGCCCCATAAACCTGTTGGATCCAATCCCGAACAAGGGGGTTAATCCATTGCGCAATTCGGATCCAGGGAATCTACGGAGAAGAAAGAAGGAAGAGCCCGAGATTACGCCTTTTCGGCTGGTCGAACTGTGGTTTCAGATTACTTTTCTTTCTAATTAGCTCCTTAATTAGCGATATGACAACATGTGGGCTTCCTTTGCTTATTGACCGTTTTTGGTAGATTTCCCGTCGAGACCATTTCCCACATAAAAGTTGTTCCGAATGTGATAAGAGTCATTCTCGATGGGAAAACATCTGTAGGCAGACTGCCAGAAACACTCTGCCACCTCTCTTTATTTCCTTTAGGAGCCGTGAGATCAGAAGGGTCGGAAGACTTTGAAGGGTCTAATCGCGATAAATGATCAGCACGGCAATTTGTTGTCGGTTATGAGTGTATTATGAATAGTGTGGGAGAGGGGAGATAAGGGTTTTCACCTGAGATAAGCTGTTGGTTTTTTTGCAGACGATTCATAAATGACATTAATTCTTTCTAAGATGCACGAGTTTATGCTATTTATGAAACATAATTAAAACAGCGATAACATCAAATTCTCAACAAATCATTGCTGCACACTCCCACTTCCACATGTCCTCTGCATGCCGATTCTTCCGTCGCTTGCTGTAGACAACTGCACAGATTGACGACGTCGTCGGCATCGTGAGTACTGCAAAGCCGGAGATTAGGGAGCCGGAACCGGGAATTAGAGAACCGTCGCTTACCCGCAACATGCCCTTATTTCCCGGTCGCGGTCGGGACAAACGCGGCTCAGCAGGTCCTCTGTGATGTCCTGATGGCCGGGACAGGTCCATTCTGCATGTACGGAAAGCAGAATCGAGGAGAAAAGAAGGAAGAAGGAACGGTTCATGGAACCGGTGTGGAAGGTTTGAGAAGAATGGAAAGGAAGAAGCGAAGAATAGGCGTAGAAGTTATGCATACATGAGTAATAGCCTGAATAGCATGAATAGTCTCTTGAACGTTCGCTACGTGCCGAATCGCATTTAGGCATCGTTCTTCCTCATGTGGGCTAAACAATTTTTTCCGTTATTTATAATCGTTTCCCTCTTATTCCGTAGTTGCAATAAAGAGTGGAAGGAATGAAAATAAAGAGGAATGGGAAGGAGGATTTTTCGTTTTCCGTTTAGACATGCCTAATGCGGGCTGGATCATACTGTAATATTATCGTTTGTTCTGGGGCACGACTGTTATTGCCAGTCGGCCTCAGTCTTACACTGTATCGCCCTCAGTAATCTGCTCCATATCCGGCTAAACCAATGTTTGTTTAACCAATCAAGACACTTGTTTGATTGAGACTGAGCCTTTGTTAGCGGTCTCTGCGGGAATGGGATTCGGACCAGATACAGATGTGTTTCAAACAGATTTCAAAAATAATTTGTTGATAGTGACTTCAGTAGTAGCCTCGACCACGAGTCAAAATATAATAAAACAATCACTTGAAGTACCTGATCCATCCAGTAAGTGTAATCCCTTATCTCCCCTCTCCCACACTATTCATAATACACTCATAACCACTGTGACAAATTGCCGTGCTGATCATTTATCGCGATTAGACCCTTCAAAGTCTTCCGACCCTTCTGATCTCACGGCTCTTAAAGGAAAGAAAGAGCGGTGGCAGAGTGTTTCTGGCAGTCTGCTAACAGATGTTTTCCCATCCCGAATTGCCATACTCTTATCACATTCGGGCCAACTTTTACGTGGGAAATCGGGCGGTCCCGACGAGAAATCTACCGTATCCCTTGATAAACAAAGGAAGCTCACATGTTGTCGCACAGCTAATTATGGAGCTAATTAGAAGGAACAGTAATGGGAAACCACAGTCTAACCAGCCGAAAAGGCGTAATCTCGTGCTCTTCCTTCTTTCTTCTCCGTAGATTCCCTGGATCCGAATTGCGCAATGGATTAACCCCCTTGTTCGGGATTGGATCCAACAGGTTTATGGGGCGGATCCCATGGACTGTAACCAATGTCCCTTTGATATCACTGATGGATAGATTGAATACTGTAAACTGATCCGATCTATTATTACTAGATTACGATGAACTCCCAGTAGTTTCCCAAGTAATCCTACTTGAATCTTGATTGTTTCGTTCCCAGCTTTATCCCTGTCCCTCCCCCCTTCTCCCGCCCTCTTTATACACTACACATTTCCGGTCTTCAGTAGGCAGAGGCGATACATCAAAGATCTATAATCCTTATGCTAATCTTTTTCTCACGGTAGTTGCTCATTCTTTGTGTATCAGAGTGGATAAACTGTTCCACTTTATTCTTCCGATTCCGGTCTGTTTGATTACCGTATCTTCTCAGTCTTATCGATTCAAGTGGTTAGCACTCTCTTCTCAAGAGTGAGAAGTTGACTCATTAGAGGGTGTCATAGGAAGGTGAGGGAGAGAGGGGAATATCATGACAGATACCCGGGGAGTGTGAAGAATGGCTTCTTGTTTGCTGTTCTCATCCATATCAAATCACTTGAACCAGTGATAGGGGCAAAATATGGAAATCTGTTCTGAGTCATACCTTTTCTTGCAGGGTTTTCTCAGTTATAACGCTTCTTCTTTTATGTTTCAGAACGATAATCCTTGGGTCACTTCTGAGTCTCTAATAATCCCTAACACGACAAAGTGGCCTTTCGACTACTAGAGTAGTTACTATTGTCAGTGCTACTAGAGTAGTTACTATTGTCAGTGAAATGAACCATGAAATCGAGAACAATTGGCTAAGTTCATGAGAAGTCATCGAGTAATTATCCCATTCAATACGCCACTCATTCTATTGAAACCTCTCCTCATTACCTTGGATGGGAACGGGATTGACCCCTGCTGTGTTTGAATGCAACTTCTTACGTCTGGCAAAAATTTGATCCCATTGCCAATCAATTAATTATCACAACCGGAAACGCCAATCAGAAATGTCGCCACAGGACATGAAAAGGTGTCAGTTTGGTGGGGTAATTAGGGATGGAATCGGTCACTAATCAATCGAATTATTGATAGGTCCAGAGGAACTGTGAAGGGAGCCTAGTGAGTTGGAGTGAAGTGGAAAGTTCAGACCCCTGAATACTTGAAAGTATGCCGATCGAGATAACTCCCGATCAAGTAGCTTCGTTTGATGTGTAAATGACTAATCAATAGCGGTTCCTTCTTTCTGATTCATTTTGTTTCTGTTTCGATCAATCCCCCACTTCACTAGCAACAGTGTGTCTTTCTCAAGGCTAACGGTTAGTCGCTCTATTTCTCAGACAATTATTCATTCGGTCACTCTTCTCAACCTTTCTCTTAGAGAGATTGTTCCTTTAGACTTTGGAAACAAAAGGCACGTGTCTCAAATGCTTTTACTCAGTAACAAATGATCTGTCTGAAATCTCCCTTTCAAACGAAAGAATGAACCTGTCA
Source organism: Pristionchus maxplancki (assembly GCA_900490775.1). NCBI lineage: Eukaryota > Metazoa > Nematoda > Chromadorea > Rhabditida > Neodiplogasteridae > Pristionchus > Pristionchus maxplancki. The sequence continues at coordinate 134,254 of LS547900.1, forward strand.
GAGATGGATTGTGTCCCTTTCTGACACTTTCCCACAGTGTCCTGGGGTGAATTGAGAGACTGAGGGAAAGAAGACCCCTCAGGGTCGATTGATGGTCTGATTGTGAGTGATAGGGGTATCAATCTTGAATCAGGGAGGGTTACGGTAGTTCCCTGGGTCACACTTCCGGTAGCGCCTTTGTTGATAAAGAAGGGGAAGTGCCTGGGGGAATGAATCCATGAGAGAAGGGAAGAAGGCAAGGGACTGAAAGAAAGGCGCTAATTTGTGATTGGGAATTGCGGTAATTCTTTGATATTTTATCCGAATGAAGCAGACAGTTTGTGAATGGGAGGACTACTGTAGATTCTGGTATATGCGAACCGTTTACTGTACTTCAATCAATTACTGTATCCCTCAAAGTTACAGTAATTAATCGATTTCCCATGCTTTCGCTTCCGCTCTCACCTCTCTGCTCCTATCCCACAAGAATAGCCGCCGGGATCGAATCCAAGTGTGAGACCGGTAGCCTCCTCTCTCCTTTTCTCACGCTCTCTCACCAGTCAGAGCAGTGAGAGAGTGTGCGAAATTGAGAGAGTCGGAGGGTGTCGGGAAGGAGAGGAGCAGGAGCTAACATGAGATCGGATTCGAGTAGGCGGGGCTTGTCATCGTCTACCGGAGGGCGAAGTTATCCCTCATTCGAGGACTCGCTTCAGTTGTTGCGCTGCGCTGCTTATATTTTCACTATGCTCTTTTTTTATATCCGACCAAAATCAGTTTCGGACGGCCATCTAGTATAGTAGATTCTCTGCATCCTGCCACTTCTTCTCCTTTTTCATTGAAGGCACGCCGTTTTCCCTCATTGGAGATTTTCCGTCAGTTGTCGTGCTTTTCAATGTACATTTTCACGTTGCGCTTTATAATTTCGAACTAAATTCAGTTTCCTTCCACCATCCAAGTAATTTATTTTTTCCCATTAAACAGTTGCCCTCATTCAAGGCATTCCTTCGGTTGCCGTGCGGTTCAATGTTATGCTTCACGTTGCATTTATTCATGTCTGGCGTTTCACATTTCTGATTTTATCGCCCTTTCTTGTGCTAGACATTAGGGATGCTCGAACAAGTTCAAGTTCCAAGCGCTTGGGAAAACCAAGCGCTTGGTTTTTGTCAAGGAGAAATGGAAGGTGGCATTATAGTGACTTTAAATATGTTTATATTCAATCAGAATAATGGTTTATTAATTAATTATCGTTGCTTTTATCAGAGCCCTTCAGAAAATATTACAAATTCGTTACTTTTTACACTATGATATACCCAAGCGCTTGGAAGAAAACCAAGCGCTTGGTTTCAATAGGCCAAAATCCAAGTTTTTGGTACTTGATCGAGCATCCCTACTAGACATCTCATTCAATACCCCCTTGACCATAGAGGGATATCCGTAATGGAATGAAATAATATAGTTTTCCTGAAACTCATTATATTTCCCCCTTTCTTGGGTGACCGCTCTCCCCCATTCCATTACGACAGAATGCTCAAAACGGATCGCCGTTTTGAAAATGAGAGGGCACAGCCGCATAACGGATTTTCCGATATGAAGAATGAGAGGGACGATTCGCCGTTTTCTGTTTAGACATCCCTAATAGAGGCACAATGCGCTGTCTTCATCCAATTATTCCTCCCTTTTTTTCTCATACTGGTCTAAATTCTTTGCTATGCCGATGCCTGTGCGCAAGATTTTACTGCACATCACTATTGGACTGGTGATCACCAAGAAATTTTACGAGTAGGACTTCGGAATTGTGCGGATTAGAGTCAACTAAACAACTAGTTGTATAGTTGTAAACAAATATCGTCTCTCACTCTCTTCATTCTCTGTTCGCGCTCGTGGATAGAGCGGTTCATTTCCCTAATAAACAACTAGTTCTTTAGTTGACTTTCAAAGTCTAGTGCAGATACATAGCTGTTGGACTGTCGATCATCACACGATCATGACTGTCTCTCCCACTCCGCACTTCCGGTCTCACCTCCTCGCTATTTTCACGAATATTACCCTCGGGCATCGATTAATCAACTCTCCAAAACGGACTCTCTGATCCTCACGCCACTCTGACTGGCGAGAGAGCATTCAAAAGCAAGAGAGACGCTTGTGAGACCGGATGCGACCACGCAAGAATTCGCCCGGTGGCAATAATAGATTTTTTCCCATATTTGGATGGATGTTCGAATGCTCGTTACTTCTCGAGTGTTATTTAGCTGATGTACTTACATTTCTTGCAGGTTCAGTAGTTGTGAGTCACTAACCTCCAGCGAGCAACATTTTTTTCAACCGTTTCGTTCGTTCTCCAACCAAGGTTATTGTAAGATTTAAAAAATCAAGTCTATTTTTGCTGTCTGATTTGCCAGAGACTGTGATAATCACTCTGCCCATCCATCTCCTTCTCTCCCCACAGTCTTCTCCTCTGACAGCACCACAGCTGTGCTTGCGCAATTGTTTTCTTCTTCCCTGACCGGGACAGATCAGTCTTCAATGACTGGGATGGGCTCAGAGTGCCGAAAACAATGATACTAGGTGATATTTTTTCTTTTTTTAATCCGGTGTTATCGCTAATATCACGCCTGTCACGAGAGATTCGAGCTATGAGTGGGAATAGGGCCAAAATGGTGAAATGAGCTAGCATCAGTTTCGACCACCCCTAGTGATGTCCTACCATCCCCCAAAGTCTCATTGAGCAGAGATCATTCTGCGGCTCCATGCACTGGGTGCTGCATCCGGGGAATCAACTTTGATCGCGTTTTTATCCGTTCTAGTCAATTTTTGAGAGAAATTGCTCTAAGAGTAACCCCGGCTCTTATTTCAAGCTCTATCGAACCATGCAAATTAGAA
>LS547900.1:147924-166937 GCA_900490775.1 Pristionchus maxplancki
TTGTTGTTGTTGTTGTTGTTGTTGTTGTTGTTGTTGTTGTTGTTGTTGTTGTTGTTGTTGTTGTTGTTGTTGTTGTTGTTGTTGTTGTTGTTGTTGTTTGTTATTGTTTTTATAATAAACATTGATTCCAGGTCGACCTGGTGCTGATCTCCTTCGAGGTGGATGTCAATCAGCGGGATCACGGTAAGGTTTTTGTTGTTGTTGTTGTCATTGTTTTTATTGTTTTGCAGAAACAATATTGTTTTGATTCAGATGGCAACACCGCCCTGCACTACGCCTGTCAGAACGCACGCCCCTCGATGGCTAGAAGACTGCTGGAGGCTGGAGCTGATCCAGCGATTGATAATGAGGTTTGTTGTTGTTGTTGTTGGTGGTGGTAGTGGTGTTGTTTACCCTGCTTTGGAATCCTGTGCAGTCCATTAGTTTTTTTTCGGGGAATTGCTCGTTCTTATTGATCTTCGAAACCTTCTTACCCTTTCTGTCTGATGCGAAACTCACTTCATTTCAATTCCTGAATGATCCGACAATAGCCTGGATGTTCATGTTCAAATATGAATTTTGTTCTTCTCATATGAAACACCAAAGCTGAGAAACTGACACCCTAGATAATAAGATGTAGAATTTCGATTTCCAATCTGATCTTTGATCTCTCCCAGCTCGACATGACTCCACTCCACGTCGCCGCCAAGCACTGCGATGATCGATGTATCGAGGCACTTATTGGCCACAAGTTCTACAAGGAAAAGGTACTGTTTTGGTGTTTAATTAGCTTAATTAGTATCTAAATATTACTGACAAGTTGTGAGATCTCACTCTGGGATTTCGAAAATGCATCTTTTTAGAATCAAATATGTTTCATTGGTGCTACAAAGGCGTTGAGATGGTCCTACATACAATTAAGTTGACGAACAGAGCTAAATAAATCAATAATTCAGCCGAAACTCGACCTCGTCGACACGGAAGACCGTACTGCTCTGATGCTGTACGCAGCGAATTCGTGTCGATCGATCAGAGGAGCTGAATTGCTGCTGAAGGCGGGCGCCGATGTGAATTACTCGGGGGATAAGGTGAGTGGTCTTTGATCTTTGGTCTTTGATTATTGGTATTATTGGTCTTTGACTCAATATTTGATGCGTAGCGCACTGATGCGTACTAATGACCCTTGCCCAATCTTGTTTGATTTTTGATCTTTGATCTTAGCTACCTAATCTGATCTTTGATCTCTCTCCAGAAGCGCATGGATAAATACCGAGGCCGCACGGCTCTTCACCATGTCGCCAATCTGAACACCGACAACAAGCAAATGATCGAGTATCTGCTGAGTCGGAATGCGAACAAGGTGTGTCATTCATAGATACAAGTTTGAAGAGTCCGTTGAAGTTCGCTGGAGCTTCCAAACGTGTCTTAAAAAATACACATTACTCTGTTGCATTGTCCGAGTTTTGACCAATGTACTTTGGGGAAAATATTATTAAATAATAAATAACTAATAAAGTAAAAATATAATTCATCCCAGGACGCCCAGGATGTCGAGGAGGCCACACCGCTCTGGCTCGCTGCCAATCAAAACAACCTGATGGCCGTGAGCGCGCTGCTCAAGGCAGGAGCGAGTCTGGTGAGTGTTTCGTCATCATTAGGCAATCCTGATTACGGTATTCATCCTGATTACGGTAATCATCGATTTTCCAGGACTTTGCCGATCAGATGGGCCGCACGCCGCACGAGCTGTCCGTGGAGAAGGGCTACCGGGAAGTCGCTGAAAAGTACGAGTGGTGTAGTCGATTCTGTCGTTTACTAAAAAATGGATTCTAGTCAAATTTTGCATTGCGTGAGAGTGTTCTGCTATTTACTAATTGCAGGTTGCGTGTGGCCGGCATTTCGACTCGAAGGCTCGGATTGGGTTCGTCGTTCTCTGTTCTGACGCTGCCGCCTTCGACGTTCAGTGCTCCGAAAGTAATTAAGGTAATTAGTTAATTAACTAATTAGCATAATAAATTAATAATTCAGAAGCCGAGGATGATCTCCGCTTCCTCCAACGAGACCACACCCTCGCCTCCCGGACTCAAGGTGTGCCTCTTTCTGTCTTTTACTAATCGTATTTCTATCAAAATGTCAACAGAACCATCGTTTCTGTCGTTTCCCACCCACCACACCATCCTAATTCCAGGCCTCTACCTCCTCCGGTCCCTCGTGTCTCGATTCTCCTCACTCGGATCAGGGCGGTCTTCAGATCGGCAGTCCCCTCTACACGCCCTCCTTCACTCAGCAGCCTCTGCAGCAGCTGCAGCCGACGACCATGCGACCCTCCCCGCCCTACGACACCCACGACCCCGCCTCGGTCTATCCCTCCCTCTCGCTTAGACCCCAAGAACCCGCAGCTTGCGCTTATTCTGTCGAAAATAACGTGCTGTACCCGAACAAGGTACAGTATCTACCGTACAACCCGCCTGCTTGGGGCTATCAGAATCAGCAGTGATGTACAGTATCCTTCCTAGGATCCTAGTTACGGTAGTTTAATTCGATCTAATTATTGATTATGTGACCCCCTTTATTGATTGCATCTATTATCTCTTCTTATCTTGATTTATTGACTATTCGATTACCTCCCATATCCTAGATTCATTGATTATTTTGATTATCTTCCCTATCCCTGATTGACTATTTGAATATCTTCATATCCTAGACTACGGTTGCCTAACTCGAGTATTGATTCCGCTTTAGACCTCACTTCACATTGTACAGTATCTTCACGGGTGTTAGTCATAGAATGCCTTATTATTACTTTTTTTATTATTTCAAAATATTGTTATTTTGACCTATTATCACGGAATAAATCGAACATCATTATCCACTGTGAGAGCAAGACAGGATTGGACAGTACACATTCTTTATCGGTACTACCAGATCTTTCGGGGTCAAAGATCAAAGATCAGCGATCAGAGATCAGAGATCAGAGATCAGAGTCGGAAGTCGCGGAAGAAGGTGTCCACGGACTTCTTTTGCATTTTCTGAAAGTGACATTGATATCTCGAGTTGAACCACGATGATGTTCAAGTCACTCATTATCGCACTACGCAGCGTGCCAGAGTGGATCGAAAACCTCGTTCGCGTGGGGCATTCTCCCCTATCTATCTATCTGGTCCTAGTTTCGTCCTCTAATCGCTTTAGAATGCGTGCGCCGTGGCGAACAAAGGAGGGATTCACTCTGACACGCTGTGCTCTAGTAGGCTTTAGGCCTCTCTCGCCGGTCAGAGAAGACGAGAGAGCATGCGAAAACGAGAGAGTCGTACCTCAGAACGTCTTCCCCTGCAATTCAGCTCGTCCATCCCTGGCTCTAGAAAACAGCGCTCATACACCATGCCATCCACACCGCCCTCCGCGTTCGGTCGAACGAAGCAGGCTGAAAATCAAGGATCAAAGATCAATGATGAAAGATCAAGGAACAAAGATCAAAGATCAGACAGATCGTTAATCGAGTAAACGCCGGACTCTCTCCAATTCGCACGCTCTCTCGCTTCTCTGACCGACGAGAGACTACCGTAACCTGGAACTCACTCTGGCTAGGATCGTGCGGGCACGGGTGCGTCGCCCCCAGTTCTTGTCTGATCTGGCGTCGTCCAGGCGAATCCGAGCGAAGATGAGGAGTGGAGGAGGAGAAGGAGGAGAGGAGGAGAAGGGAGAGGAGGACCACTCGCATTGGGGAATGAGGGAGAGAATGGGGAGAGGAGGAGAGGGGATTGGGGGCGAGGGTCGAATGATATTAAAAAGGGATATTAAATTACTGCAAAATGCATTTGGTAACGCATTGGAGAGGAGGGAGAGAAAGAAATTGATTAATTTAGATGCGAGATAATGAATTAATGCATTCCGCGGGCCCGATTATTATCGATTTATCTTGATCACATGCAGGTATCAATTTCATGAATGAGAGAACGGATCCGATGGACTAGCAGAATAAAGACAAACAAGGATACGATGAGGATGTAATTATCGATAATCTGGACAATCATTGCCTAGTTCGTGAGTGGGTAACAGTGAAGGAAAGGGATCGATTGTTGAGTGGAGATGGTAGGTACAAATCGAAATTGTGAAGAAAGTCTGATCGAATGGACTCAGAATAAGGAAACTAACAATGGAACGATGAGAATGTAATATTTGATAAGCAAGAAAGATAATCATTGCCTAAAGTGAGGGAAGGATTAGGTATCAGTGAAGGAAAGGGGTCAATGGTTGACAAGAAGTATGCAGGACAATGTAGTTGGAGTAGAAGGAGAGGAAGAAGAAGGAGAGGAGGAAGGAAGAGAAGACGGTGTGCTGCTCCTCATCAGTGGAGGCCGAGGATGGCGGCGAGGCTGTCTACTGCCTTGAGGGTCTTGCCCTGAAAGAAGTAATCAATATCAGGAGCAGCATAGTTTTATTCGGGTCGAAACAAGTTACGAAATGCGATAATTAGCATAATGAGACACCTAATGAGAATACTCTGGGATAAAATGGCTGGTCTTTCGAAAGAGGGCAACAAACAGTGTCTCTGCTGCTGGTTTTCATTTTTGTTGGCCTCCCTAATAACCATTTAGATAGATAAGTAGGTGTAGAATGCAGACTCACCCGGCACGCCAGCTCATCGCCGCCCTGGCTGTCCATGCACCGATTGGTGCTCAGCGAGTCCGCGCCTCCGGGAAGACTCGGAGAGTCGAAGCAGACTGAACGGGAGAAAATATTGGAAAGTTGCAACCAGAATCAACGCGTTTCGCTTGCTGGGGTACCCTTATAAGTGTTAAAGAAGCACGTACACTAAGCCCACAATAAGAGCATGAAAAGAGGCTACCGAGGAATCTGGGTACTCAATCAGAGAACTATCCCGAGAACTTTAACGAATCCAACAGTCTAGGAGGACGGAAGGAGTACGATTTTCGAAATTCCCTCATGATTCTAACTGGTGAGGAAATCGAAATAACTACTCACTGCGCTCCGGGTCGTCGTCGCAGGGTCTCGTCTGCTGCATGAGGACGGCCGAGATGAGAAGGTAGAGAAAGATGAGGACTCTCGGGGACATGGTGAATGAATGAGGATCCTTCCCTCATCCCGATCATAAGCCCACAGCCATTATTCTTATTACACAATGGAGTCCCAGCATTGTTCTGACTCTCTCGAATCCGCGTGCTCTCTCGCTTCTCTGGTCGAAGAGAGACAATGCAAAATCGAGAGACACGAACATTCTTCCGCCTCACTTAATGCGTTTCGTCTGTCGGTCATGGGGGATAACTGCATGAATCAGAGGAGAGACCAAAGGCTCATGCCTCGGATCCTCCGGGAGAGAAGATTCTCGGAAGAAGAACGCCTACGTGATTTGAGAATTTCGGTTCTAGAAGATGCTCTCTCAGTAAGCGATGCTCTCTCGTCGGTTAGAGAAAAGAGAGGGCATGGGAAATGGAAATGGGTATCGTATCATCCGCTTGTTGACTATAAATTAGCTTGAAGCACTTTTTCCTTTACCGTACAAGGAATGAGTCGCTTTTGGCATCATGGGAAGTCGATGTGAACCGACTAAACTGATAATCCAAGAACCGTTTTGAACCGCAGAAATCGCTTGAAAATTCATTTTTCCATGCTGAATATAATATATATGCAAATTTTAATTAACACTTTCAATTTAAATTTCATTCGGTATCTTTTTACCTCATCTAGTGTGAACACGTTTGAGTATCTCAAGCTGATTAAAAAATTTCGTGTTTTAATCAAATCACTTGTCGATGAACTCTCCGCTCTCAGCCTCATTCCCCGCTAACATCTGTTTTGATGCCTCTTCACTGAGTGAGGGGGGAGGGAGCGAGGAGACGGAGGGATAGGAGGAGGGAGAGAGGTTTCAGTGTAATGATCAGCCAAAAAACGCAGCCGCCAGCTCGTGCAAAACGCGTTTCTCGTGTTTTTCGCTGTTTCACTATTTTTACAATATTATTTAACGTTTATCGCATTTTTCAGGTCATCCCACTCCAAATTTGCCAATCAATCGATGTGAATGACTCAAGTCGCATGGATACTGCTGGTAAGTCATTGTATTCTTGGATTTTTACCTTCCTTAAAGCGTTGTTCGAAGTAGTATTTATGCTAATTCTATCACATTTCAGCCGATTCTTCTATTTATTGGCGCTCGCGGAGAGACAGCGGACGACGATGAAACGCAATCGATTCTGCGGTCGGAACGAAACAGTGAGAATATTTTATTTTCTGGCCCTTTTGTGATTCAAAACATCCTAATTGAATGTATTATCAATGATTTCAGCCGTCAACCAAACGGTCGGAGATGCGTCCCTCGCCCGCACTCTCAACATTATTGCGAAGAAGACGGAGAGAGGTGCTACTTATTTGGACCCATTTTGTATTTTACTGGGTGTTTTTACAATTACAAGCTAGGACAGATTGTGCAAAGTGTATTTGCCATTTTTATTCGCATCTTGGCTCCATAAAATAGATGTATCAAGCAGGTCCGAGTTCAAGGATCCGGTTATTGATTTAATACGTTCCAGGCCGTCTCACTCTTCTCCTGTGCACGCAGCACTGTCCCAAAGAGAAGCGAATGGTTTGATTTTCCTCTTTTCATTCATTAAAATGTTTCCCGGTTGTCATATTTCGCCGAAATTTTGCTGAAAAATGGTCAGAATGGGACAGAAAATAAACTCTCGCAGGTCCCGGAGTGGGTGCGCAACTTCAACGATCAGTCCGGCTATCAGGTCCCCGAAAGGATCGCCTATCATTATCATTTGCTCAAGCAGCAGCCGCTGCCCTTCATGAATGGTAAGGGAGGAACCATGATAGACTCTGAACATTACGTTTCCCGCCTGTTCATTGACTATGCAATTTCGAAAAAAATTACAATTCTAAAAAATGAATTAAATTTGTTCCTTTGTGGTGAAGAAACTTGAATTTCAAGCCAAACTTACGTGGTTTCGTTCAGTTTTGGGTTAAAAAGTAGAACATTTCAGGAACCGACCCAATCACCGAGCCCACGGTCGCCTTTCTCATCGGCAAGGAGGTGTACTTGTACCCGGGGGTGATCTCGGATCAGGTTCGCTGGAATTCTTCTTTTTGCACCCTCTCTGAGTCTCCTTTTCGACGAGTGCCGAATTGCCACCATTCATAAACAAACGTTACATGTGACGTTTCTTGACAGACGATGTGGAAACGGATTCAATTGAATGGTAGAATATCTGATTCCATCAGACCGCCCTGCTCAACTGGTTGGAGGAACTCGACCAGGATGACGTCATCATTCCGAAGACTCATGATGAGTTGGATCACTACTTGAGCACGCATAACTGCACGGATAAGTAAGTTTTTGTTAAGTTGCGAGACCTGCTCTGGTGACCATCGTTTCGGGAATGAAAGCTGTTTGAAAAGGAAACTTTGAAACACAAGCGAACGTCGAATATAGTGCTCCCTACATAGTTGATTAATGCAGATAGATCACTCTCTTCATTCCACGCACTCTCTCAGCCAGTCGACCGGCGAGTCAGTGCACCGAATGTAGAGAGTGATCCATCAGCTTTGTCGACTATGAATCCCACATAACTTATATCTGACATAAGTAAGTATGTGGCATAAGTAATCTATTTTTCTTGTTATTTTCCATCATTTGATATACATTACTTATTCCACTGCAGATACCTGCTCTACTCTGCCCACGACTACTGCCAGATCCCGCAATGGAGAAGCATCGCGCGGATTGTGAGGCTGAAAATGAATATCAGAACCAGTGAGTCTAGAATTTGGGGATGTGATAAAAGTGTACAAATCCCCAAACGATCCCCTAGAGGAGCAGGACGTTTCGCATCGACAATGCATCACAATCTCTCAATAGAATGCCCAGAATCCTGCAAAACCGGGCATTATTGGCTATTTTCCAGTCTTCGTCCGTCGCCCCCTCAAGGACCACCAAATGGCCACTGTTCTGTTCAAGCGACTGCCGTTGTTGAATGAACTGGATTGCATGTGGGAACACTTTAAAAACCCGAGAAGAATTGAGAAAAGAGGGTTTGATGAGGTGTAATAATAGCAAAAGAAATGTGGCGACGGTGCTGTTCAAGCGACTGCCGTTGCTGAATGAGCTGGATTGCATGTGAGAATATTCGATCAATCTATAGGAATACTGAGGAATGAGAGGTAGAGAAGTGCAAACATAGCAAAAGAAAATAATATTATGGTGACGGTGCTGTTCAAGCGACTGCCGTTGCTGAATGAACTGGATTGCACGTGGGAATTATTATATTCCGGAGAAAGGATGTATGCTCGTAGTGCCTTGTATTTTCATTTACACATCTATCTAGAACAGTTATCAGACTATTAGAATGTAGAATGTGAGAAGTGGATAGGAGGATGGTTTCAAACTACCAATAATCAAATAAACGATAAATAAATCAATATTCAGGGTGATGTCCTTCGTCCAGCTCGGTTCCTACTCTCAACCTCTGCACATATCGACGCCCGCGCAGGTGGGATGGTTTTTTGAGCGAATTATTATTTTTCCGCGATGGATCCTATCGCTTATTAGACTTATCGAAACCCTGTGCACTTTGACGGAATCGTGAAACATAACACAGAATTAAACTCTTTTCTTGTACTCTTTTCAGAACTAATGGGTTGTGTTTCACGAAATCTTCAAATCGCAAACTTATACGGCTGCGATAATTATTTGAGAATCCATATGATTAGACATTCAGAATTTTCTTTGAAAGGTACATTTCCCAGATGGTCGACCACCTCTCCTCCCTCACCACACTCAACGACTGTGTCATGCTGGACGACGGGCACTCACACTCGATCATGTCGCCATTGTCAGAATTGCAGATGGAGTATTTCACGGGTGATTTTCACTCTCGACTATTACCTCTATGAAAATAGGGAATGCTATTCAATCTATGTAGGCAAAACTTGAAAGTCGTCAATCCATGAAGAGTAGATAGTGTAGTATGAAAAATGCATTGAAAAATTGCGAGAAAGCGTTTACAATGAGACGTTTGAGAGTACAGACGCTAGCCAATAGCCAATAAACACCCAAATTCCAGGCGAACGTCGCCTCTTCCACCTCGAGCAGTCCACAGCCTACCTCGTTGTTGGAATCGCCAGTGGAGTGGCCGTAGTCGCCCTTGCCATTTCGATCTTTTGGGGCTTGAACGGGAATGCATTCCAGTCGAAATAGGCCCATCTGCCCAGTTATACTGTTGATCTCCTAGTTATTGATCTCAAATATACGTTAAATAAACGATTTCATTTCCGGAACAGCGAATATTGTTTGTTATCTGTCCAGAACCAAACGGAAGTTCGTATCAATGTCATCCCTTCGTCTCAAACGGAACGAATCGGAAATGAAAACGGAAATGAATGTTTGTTCTTGCTAATTGTTCGCGGTCAAAACAAGTGATGTGCAAGGAAATAACACTCAGTTCTCTTGAAATCACATGCTCTCTCGCGTTGTCTGAATCACGATATTGCTTTGAGTGAGAGTAGCACCGGAGGGTACATAAGGAGGGCTGTGACAGGAACTGATCCGAAAACTTCTTCAACTGATCCGAGATGTTCCTTCCTATCTTGCTCCTCTGTGTGGCTCTTGCTGCGGTGAGCATTTTTTGATACCTCTAGAATCCTCTGCCGTCACCGTCCAAGGACTAGGGATGGCTTCGCAAGAAGTCGTCTCTTCATTTCGCGTACTCTCTCACCGGTCAGAGAGGCGAGAGAGCGTGCAGAATGAAGAGAGTCGTTTCTTGCCAAGCCATCCCTAACAAGGACTGTCCGAAACATGTGTCTTGTGTACGGCATTCAGTAGACGAATGATAGAGATCACGCTCTTTTCCATAATCAGTCCTTGCAGGCAACTCCATCGAGGAACGGTCGCTGTCCGGACTCATCCGAGTGCACGAGCTGTACGTACATAAGAGTTTCGTCTGTCTCATTTCGCACACTCTCTCGTATCACAATGAGCATGGCGAAATGAGAGAGCCTGACGATTCGTAACCTATCAAGACCCGTTTACAATTCTAGCGATTGTGATTGAAAGTTAAATCCGCATTTGAAAATTATTGATTGCAGCCGAGACATGCTGTCCCGTCATCGGCGCCGATCAGTACGGTTGCTGCCCACTCGTCGGCGCGACGTGCTGCGAGGACAGAATACATTGCTGCCCGCAGGGATACGCGTGAGAATTATGATCTGCTTTTCGAAACTTTGAGCTCACTTTATCGCACCTACACTCAAACCTCAAAACTGTGTCATTCGAAATTCCTCTACGATTATTTTGTTTTCAGGTGCAATGGAGATCGCTGCACACAGAGCACGCCTGGGGTGAGTAATATTCGGTTGTTGCTTCTAAGGACTTTAAAATAATATTGATTATATTAATAATTAATTTAATTACTTCAGATCAACTCGACGATCCCTTCAGTGATGATCGGAATGACCGTGAAGGCTACAGCGAAGCCATAATCATGAACTCGATTGTGAAGATCTATCCGCTTTTTATTGCCATAAATATGCATTATTGAACTTGATTTTCTCTTCAACAACAACAAGTAAATGAATAAATGTCTTCATACAAAAATTATTCTAGAAAAAAACTGTGTGCAATTTCGAAATGGTACGAATAGTACGACGATCCTGGCTGTTTTCGATGTCTGCCATGCCTCAATTTCAAAATTGTTCGTTTTCTATCGAAACGAGTCATTGTTGTCAGTGCTAACATACGACGTTGATCAAAACAAGCGAAACGAGGAGAGTACATAAGACGAGCAATTCTGCTCGACGACCAACACTGCACAATGCTCGCTCCGCTCCTTCTCGTCTGTCTCTCGCTCTCTGTGGTACGAGTCAACTAGGGAAGGCTTGGCTAGAAATGACTCTCTTCATTTGGCGTGCACTCTCGCATATGTGAGAGAGCTCAACAAATATAAGATCTTCAGCTCGCCACTCCATCCGACAAGGCCAACAACGCTTGCGATGCGTACTCATTCTGCCCGGGGAGTAAGTCGCATTCCTTTGCATCGACACAACAACTTTTCCAGTTGACACGTGCTGCCCTAAGGCGACGTCAGGCTACTGGTGCTGTCCGTACGCGTCGGCGAACTGCTGCGCCGACCGCTCCAGCTGCTGCCCGACCGGAACCACGTTAGGCTTTCGACAAGAGTTCAAAACTCGTCTGTTCATTTTGCACACTCCTCACCGGTCAGAGAGACGAGAGAGTGTGCAAAGTGAAGAGACGATTACTCGTATTGATTACCCGGCAGACTTTGACACTCAAACGATAGTAACTCCATTCCTCATTGTGACTAATTGTTTATCGGCGAAGGGACTAGTCATTTATAGCATCATTCGCCATTTATTGGGCAATGCCGTCCACAATCGGATGCTCCCAGGTAGAGATGATGAAGGAAGGGGTGAGGGAAGGCCCTGCCGCCCTCGCACGGCAAGGAATGAGAGGGAGGGAAGGGGAGGGGGAAATGGGCAAACCCTTCCGGAAGGGGTCGACCCCTTGCGGAAGGGGTGAGGAGGGGAATAGGCCGTTTTCGTTCGTTTGACGACGTAATTGATTGCAAATCGGCATGGTATTTGGATATAGGATTGTAGACAGTATGCTAGACCCATTTTACATAGTTTTTCAATATGAGCACCTTGTAATGAGCTAATTCCCCAGTTTCTTCCCTCTCTCGGTTGATCTTTCTTCTCTCTTTGAATTCTACCATTCGCCAGCTCAGACTTATTTTACCCATTATAAACACCATTACCGTAATCCCGTACCCATCTACTGTTCCCGAAATTCGGCAGCTTTAAGCCTGTCTATAGGACACCAATGTACCGTACTCTGTTACCGTACTCTATCCCAGTGATCTCACATTCAGCAGCAATCTCAGCATAGATTTCTTCACCGGAAACAGCAACGTAGTCTATCATATTCATTATCCTAAATTGCGTATCCTGGAATATCATGACTACCGTAGCCCTGAGTACCGTACCCCGTTGCCTATGTGCGGTACACCGTCTTCAATAAACTGGATTACGGTAGTCAAGGACGTTAGACTGGATTACGATAATAGCATGCGGATGGCGAGAGTACGGTAACGGAGTACGGTATACTGGTGTACTGTAGACAGGCTTTAGGTTGCCTGATTAAGGGGAACAGTAGTTGGGTAAGGGATTACGGTAATGGTGTTTATAACAGGTGAAATGAGTCTAGGATGAGCTGGCTAATGGTAGAATCCAAATAGAGAAGAAAGGTCAACGGAGAGAGGGGGGAATTTAGCTCATTACAAGGAGCTCATATTCAAAAAATATGTAAAATGGGTCTAGCATACTGTCTACAAGCGTATATATAAATATATCATATATGCAAATACCATGCCGATTTGCAATCAATTACGTCGTCAAACGAAAGAAAACGGCTTATTCCCCTCCTCACCCCTTCCGCAAGGGGTCGACCCCTTCCGGAAGGATTCGCTCATTTCCCCTCCCCTTCCTCTCATTCGTCGCCGCGCCGCGCACCCTTCCCCCTTCCTTCATCATCTCTACTCCCAGGCCTCAACAATAATCTTTGGAGAACGATGAGTTGATTTTCGAAATAAACCCCATTTCAGGTGCTCCGGAAACTATTGCATTCGCAGCTCCTCGGTGGGTAATTAGGGAATAATAAACTCCAAAAATTGTTTTTTTAGGATAATTCGACCATCGGAGAAGAAAGAATTCTTGCGGCGACGTTCTCCGAGGACAAAAAGGCTACGACCAAGCCGTGATCAACTGAATATTCCATTTCCTCCACACATTATTCTTGATCGGTTTTAAGTGTTGTACGCATTTTTAATCAATAAACAGAGTTGTTGAAACACGATCAGAAACGGTTTATCGTCTACTTCTTCTTGATTTTTCATTTTCTTCTTATCATCATCAGTGTGCTCTTGGACGAGCCAGAGCCGGGAAATGAGAACAGAGCCGGTCGCCATAGTATTTGTGGACGCCTACGATATCTTACCAAAACATTGCAACCACACCACAACTACGGGGAGTGGCGTGGCGGAAATGCATTCCTAAAATACTGTACTTTTGATGCGTTCTCGCGTTATTAACGACGCTTAATCTATTTGAATTTTTTACGACATTTTCAATTTTTTAGAATCACTAAATATACTTTAGATGTACGATACTCCAGCGCTGCCGACGGATATCCTTCGGAGGATTATCCACTATGCTGACCATTCTATCGGTGAAATGCGACGGGTCTGTGATTTAGATTACTTCCAAGCCCAACTTCTTTTCCTTTGTGTAAATGTTATTCGTGCACATATCTATCTCTCCCAGGTTTCCACGACGTGGAAAGATCTCGTCGAGCAAGAATTCTCAAAGCTTTCCAATCTTCCTCCAATCGACGAGATGATCATTACTGCGCCAAAAGTAGCGCTCAATTGAAATGAAATGTCTGAATCTCGATTAAATCCGCAACACATTGCAGGACAGTGGATACTTCGTAGCGGTGGATCTGAAAATAAATCGAAGCCTCGGATTCGTGTTTCACAATCTAACCAAAAGAGATTCCGGCTTTGCGTTTGTCGAATCGGAAGAAACGAAGGGCAGTTACCATTATATTTGCTTCATCGCTCTTCGGCAAATATTCAGTCTTACATTTTAGATGAGGGCTGTTCGGGAAAATATTTTTCGGAAAACAGGAAAATATGACTTTCCAAAAAAACCTCGGAAAATCGGAAAATTCGGAAAATACCAGCGCTGTTTTAGACGATTGCAGTGCGAAAGTATCTGCAACTTGAAGGGCTGCTCAACGCCAAAGCCGGAGTATTGGTCATCAAGCGGGTGTCACTAATAGCTTTGAGTGACAACATAAAATACCTCACTGGTTACTTCAGCAATATTCGCTGCGATGAGATAGTCCTTGAGGACTACTTCTTGAGACATGAGAATAGGTAAAGTTACGACTTTATTCACTCGCAATCAGTTTGTTCACTCATCCATAATCATTTCAGCCGAGCAATGATCAATTTCGCGTGCGCTTGGAGTCCACTCAAAGTGCATATCGATATTGCAGATCAACACTTGCATAAACGAAGTACGTGGTTGAAAATGGAACAACCACATATTAACAACAACCTTATCAATCAGAGATCTTTCTGTTGGAACTTGCCGACTTAGTGGACACCATTCACATTGAGCAGTTCAATTATCGCAACTATGGAGCGCCGATTTACCTTATTGGAGACAAATTTTTACAGGATGATTGGCTTGATATTCTAGCTGAAATGTTTTCGAAACGCGTCAGTAAGATCACGATCAACCACGATAATAAGCTGATGGAAGTGAAAGATGAGAACTTGAAGAACGTCAATGATGTCTGTTAATTTTCATATTATTATATATATATATTTAATTTTTATATATTTTTAGACGGTAAGTCAGTATCGGAATAGGAAGGTATGGCTCGAGATAAATTCTTACTTCGAAGAAACAACCGCTAACTCATTACAGCTGGAGACGAACAATACTACTCTGAGAGGTGAGACTGAATCGTTTTAGAGAGACTCATTTAACAATTAATTTCAGTTATGATTGATATTGAGAAGTCGAAGAGTAAGAAATGCGAGATCGCCGAAAAACATAAATCGCGATTCAATATGTGGAAGATAACAGGCCAGCAAACATGAATAAAAAACCTTTTCTGACAGTTCATTTCCCTTTTAATCTTGTCTGTGATTTAAAAAAAACACATAATTTACGATGTTGTAAATTAATCAATGAACAGTTGCAACAATCGAAAAACGGAATGAAATGTTATGGGAGAACGATAGCAATGGAATCTGAAAGCACGAGAGATCGATCAGGAGAATGTATCTGGAAAAATGAAGCTGCGCCACCACAGTATGAACGTCGTTTAACAGGAATCGTTCGATCAGAACATTATCACGGATCCGTTGCACAACAACTACAGTTTCACGAGCTCCGTGAATTTATCATCATTAAATATTCACAAACCTTGAACATACCGTTCGTTTGTTCAAGGAACTAAACTAATATCAATCGGTGAGCGACCGCTTATCCAGATATCGTATACTGTTGCCAGCTAGCGTAATACACTATAGATACTTTGCCATCAATCGAAGCACTGGTCTCAAGCAAACCTTAGCTGCCAATCGTTACCTAACCAAGTCGATGCCCTTCTCCAGCGGAAACTTTCGCGATGATGATAGGAGGGCCGATTGCAGTCAAGAACTCGGAGTCAATTTAGGAGTCAATTATTTATCACATCAGGCAATATTGCTCAGGTGAGGATGGAACGTCGATATTCTTCATAGTCTGCTGTCCACCAATGGGGTCCGATTACTCTCTTGAGATCGTCACGCCATCGATTCTTTGGGTGACCTTGGGGGCGTACACGGTTATACGGCGTCCACACGGTAGTCGCGCGCGTCCAGTGATTCACGGAGCTCGTGCGCGGCGAGAAAAAACAATTTAGGTATAAACACTACGATATTTATTGTCTGTTCGTGGCAACAACAATTGGGCTTCTGGGTAAGAGAGTTCGAGCGCGACCTCCGTCAAGTTCGTCACTGTAGATCGAAAGAAATGGCCTAGCACTCAATATTTCCCCCTGAATATTACAGACATGCGAACAAAAAGTCAGTATTCTTCAACATTATCTGATTGAACCAAGCACGTTGAATGCTGAATCAATACCTGAACATCGCCTATTGATTTTTTGTTCAACTATTCTTCTGTCTGGATGACCACTAATGTGAAGCTAGTAATAATAATAATAGTTAAGATTTAATCCCTCTCTCTTAAATGCTGAACATTATCACATTTTTTGGGTGAACAAACATCAGAAGAAGGCTGGTCTGTTTCATATATAGTTGTTATGAATAATGGAGGCGAATACAATATGAGATTTCTAAAAAGAAGTACAACAGCGGTTGGAATTTTTTTCGTATTTCTAGTTCATTATCTCTTCAAATATCCAATTCGCATTTGACGACTTGGAGAATCTTCGATATGAGCAATTGAAACAACAATATTGCAAGGGGACTCCTCGTGTGGAGCTGTCTCGGAAGTTGAAGCAACCAAGAGGAACTTCTTCAGAATTCCACATAGATGCTGTAATTACAATATCATCACACTATTTTCATTATCTCAGATCTGCAGAAATTATCGGAGCTTGTGCTATTGAGCGGATCTGTTCTCCACACAAGAACAAATAAATGATAGGAAAATAGGTGGTATCATCGTAATAGGATGGTAGGGATAATACGGCAATCTATTTTTATTTTAGCAGTATGGTATACCCTTTCAATAAATGATGGTTATTATTGTTACATGCGGAGACCCCCGAATAGGGTTGGCTTGGCAATCAAGATTGCAAGATCTTGAAATGAAATAACTCAATTATCCCTTCTTGTCAAGAACAACGGATTGTTTTTTTAAGATCTTGGTTCATCAAATTTCTTGAAATTGGGTAATTTTCTGTCTCTATTCGTGAAAGAGTTGGTCGGATCTACCGGCGCGCGCGAGGAATGATCTTGCCAATCTTGAAAATTTTGAATTTTCTTGGTTATTTTCAAGATCTTGAAAAATAATTGGCAGTGTGCCATTTCTTGGCGAGATCATTCTTCGTCTCTCCAATCTTGAAAAGCGGTTTTAATCTTGAGATTCTTGACATGCCAACCCTACCCCCGAACAGCAAGCGCGCTAAAATGTAAATCGAATTTTGAAATTGATAAGCTATCACAATCGAGTAGCGACAAAAACTAAGCGAGTCTGAGTCCGAAATGACGATCTTTTCAAATCCCGTCAAATTTCCGACAATATTCGCGCGTTGTACTACAGACCCCGAACCTGCAAGTCTAGTGTCGAACGTTCATGTTTGATTCTCCCTTTTTTAGCACAGCATTCTACTACTACAGAAAAGAGTAGATCAATTTACTTATCGAACGGTAAATCGAAATTTCGAAACTCGAAAAAATGTTGCTAACAAACATATTCCGAACGGGAGAATTGCGATGTGTTTCAGTGGCATCTCAAATTTCGAAGATGTTTTGCAGTTCGATCTGTTGGAATTGGGTTTGGAGTGGAATTCCAGTATGCAAATTATACCAAAAAAGAGGACCGAGAATGTTAAAATAAGGAAACTTACTGCGGAAAGCCTTCTTGCTCCAATCAATGATATATCGAAAAATGCATTTGACAAATCAAGATATGAACATCGATTCTGCAGGATAGCTCTAGCCAGATACTGTAGATGACTAAATGGGAAGCTATCCTGCTGTATGAAGTAATCATCAAGTGGAGCTGAGATTGACATTGCATCTACGACTCCAGCCAGACGAATCAGGAAAGCATCTTTAAATGAAGATTTATGTACAGAAAGATATAGATAAGTGTTGTTCCTTTTCCGTTTTAATTGAAAAACAAACCAATACGATAAATCGAAACGTCAATGTGCAATCGAAGATCAGTTGACTCAAGCTGATCGACGAGTTGCATTGCATATTCTCTTAACAAAATGCAGATTTGACGACTTTTGTAAGTTGTCTAATGGTGAACGTAAACGTGAATGGTAAACGTGCCTTGAGTGATCTGTATTGTCGATTTTGAGGTTGAGAGCAGGCACGATTTTCCCTTCGAAGAATTTGGATGATATGGAGAACATTTCGAGATTAGATGGAATAATTTGAAGTTCTTTAAAGAAGGCCTCCCCAGAGTCGAAATGGAAATGTCCCACCACGCAGGGATTGCGCTTAAAGGTTGGATTACTGTAAGTATTTCGCTCAACCTTTTCGTTTGACAGCGACTTTCGGTTTTATTGATCTTAACACCTCGTTTCGTGAATTTTATTGTTAATTTTTATGTTTCCAATCACTAGAGCTAGCTGCTGAACCCGTTGAACATGCTTAGATCGCGACTGAGCCTCAAAATCGGTTGAAAATCCACGAAGTAAAAATCTTTGCCACTATTTTACCTAAACTTTATCGTAAGTTTTCTCTTATTTCCATGCTTTTCAATAACCTAATTAGCCGCAGCTTGCTACCATCGCCTTAATCACGCTTAAAAATAGTGGTGAAATATTAATTGTGCTTCCAAACTCTTGCATTTTCCGTTCCCTTGTTTTTCTCCCCGTTTTCGTCTCGTGTTCGATTTTTACTACTTGTACTTGCGTGGCTTTATTTTGTGACTGATTTTTGCGCTTGCTCAACGTAGTTTGATTACGATCTGTCTGTTTCAGCCCGGCATGACGTATACGTTGATCTCGAGGGCGTCGTTTGAGTCGGTTGATGCGTCGATCGATTAGGTGAGTTACCGAGTCATTTCAGCATTATTCACGTGGCCTTAGTCGTTGTTTGGTTAATTTCTCGGGCATGTGGAACTCTGAATACTAGACTGTCCTTGTATGCAATCAGCACGGGTTAAAATAATCCACTCAATCGAACGCCATCGAAGTGTTCTATGCGTCGCTCGATGTTATTCCTGAGTGATCTTCCGTCTATTTTCATCTCTATTAATTAATTAATTATTAAATATATTATCTAGGTCGCTGGCTCCACGGAAGTCATCACCCGGGCGAAAGAAGCCGAGGTGAGCATGTTTTTAATTAATTAATTGTTGTAATCTAGACGTTTCAAGTTGATTTTCTTTGACTGACGCTCCCTTCACGTTCAAATAATTTATTCTCTTGTTTAATTATGATTTTTTTATTCAGATGCATGGTCAACGTCAAGCAGTTCGCCAATTTCGTCGTCTAACTGGCTACGTGAGGTTCGTTTGGTTTCTTTATTTATTTATGTAGTTATATATTCTGTCCGTGTTGGACTAATTATTGGTATCAACTCACTTTAATTTATGTTTAACTTATTAGTGCTTATTAGGCAACACGACGTACAACCTCCGTAGCGAGGAATACAAGCAGGAAACAGACAACGACGTGTTCGAGAAGGAGACGGAAACGACACCCAAGCTGCTGAGCACGGTCAGTGGAAACTTGC